>WSLM01000508.1:0-15586 GCA_019677335.1 Ceratobasidium sp. UAMH 11750 | reverse complement strand
ATTAGAACCTCGTAGAGGCAGCATAGAACAGAGCGACCACTCCTTGAGCCAAGAACCACGGAATCAGAACAGGTCACGACACTTGGCAACGACATTAGTGATGTTCAAGTTCAGGCGTTTCCACAACCCATAATTGACGAGAGCTCGGACCAAGAAGATGAGATCTCTGATGATGATGAGGCTATCGAGGAGGATCATGATGTTTGATCGCTCGGTTGATAGTAGATATTATAGCATATATGACAAGTGATTTGCTGTGCCTTTGCAAACAGTCGTATTTTAGAGGTGTTGAAATAAGCGAGTTACAAGCGGCTGCCAGATAGTCCAAGCTTCGTAAGGATTATACAGAATGGTTACAATATCAGCTAAACTAGTTTTGTACTATGAGTGCACTATATTCTACCACGCGCAGTGAGAAGCTGACAAGGCCTTGCAAACGCACGATAACATGACGTAAGCGTAATCTGTCTGGTAAGCCCCATAGGGTAGGGTCTAATCGGCCGATGTACGTGGTGGAGGCAATGAGCCATTAGGCCGTATCACACCTGCCGATTTCACGGCGATTCAGCCATCGATTCAGGGCCCCGCTACAAGCACTGAACCAGTCAAAATCAGCACTTCAGCTGTGATAATAGCACCACAAATGGACTAAGCTACAATCTTGTGGTGTAGTGCTGTTTGTAACGCCTGTTAGCACAGTTGAAGCACCGATTTAGAACAATTTTTGACTATTTCAGCACTTGTAGCGAGGTTTGTAGCGGCACGTGAATCCGTCGCTGAATCGCCGTGGAATCGGCAGGTGTGATACGGCCTATTGATGGTATTTGGCAAAAAACATCCTAATAACTAGTTAAGTAAATGCAAGGTTGTAAATGCACCACCTCAAGAAATGAGGGCATCAGGTAATTGCCGTCCGGTCCCCACGTTCCTCTTCCGTTTTGTCAGGATCATCGTCCAGCTCGTCAGGACGAACTCTGTGGTGACAACCACGTTTCCAGCATAACTCACCTGCACTTATTCTCCAATTGAAATACAAGTCCTTGGTCAAGAACAACGCTACATTTTGCCTTCCATGATTGAACATTATCTACACATCAGGGTTAGTATCAATGCCCAATAACAACAACCTGACTTACCCAGTCAGCATAAGCTCGCGCATACATGCGTCGGTAGGTGGCACACCAGCGCGGCATTCAAACCAGATTTGAGGTTTGCTGTTTTGGTTGTCCCACGATGTCGACTGACTCTCAGCTTGAGCGTTACCGGGAGGAACACTGCTCGAGAGCCCTCGCTGCTTAAATATGTCGTCGCCATACTTTGCGTTCATGAAGAACATGTAATCTTGCCACAGCAGCACGAACCTGATCATTGACTTCAGGCAAGAAAAGACACTAGGAGACAACTCGCCTACTCCAATACAGGTTCTTCCTCACAGCATTCTCCAGCCTGCCAGCCTGCCGCAGCTGATTGTCCAGCTGGTCGCACTGCGACGCAATCTCCTGCGCACTCAAACACCCCAGCGTTAGAAATTGGCTAAGTGTGTTCGAGTAGTCGACCCCGGGCATCTGGTTTCTCATGTCATTGTACGTGATGGCCGGAGGCTTTGCACCCGAAATGTAGTACTCCAAACACTCGTGAGCGGCTGTTTTGCCCCTTTGAATGGGAGCTACGATATGCTCGGCGGTGTATCCCGAAAGTACACCGCGTATTTTTCTATTTATTGTACATCATTCGATGCGCCTGAGCAAGGGGATTCCATTGGTGCACTTTATATTTGATTTGACGCAGAATTGCATGCGTGAGGCCGGTTTTTCTCTCAGGGCGCTCCAGACAAAAATACGATTTTTTTCAGCACTTGGAAAAGACTTTTGCAAACCGCTGTAAAGCCATAGCAGAAGCAATTCTTGGTATATTTCTTGTGTACAGAACCAAACGTATGTCGCTGCTGCCATAAAGAGCATAAACAAAGCATGTAACACAGGGAGAACCATAGAGTTTGACCTGTTTCATTACAATGACAGTCTGAAAAAGGGCCTCTGAAAGTCAGTTAGAGCTTTCTTCATGTCCATGAAGTAGTCTTAGCATGCTAGGTAATATGTTTGTGCATCCTTGTTGTGCAGGCTTTTTAAACAGCCTTTCAACTCTCAAAACTGAATAAAGACAAATTTGGCACACCCTTAGTATATTTCTCTCTCGATTTCCGACAGTTGGATGCACAATATGGTACATTCAGTAGTACCAGGTGGGTCTGGCTCATTTTGCTCCTTGATAATTGGCCAATCGGGTCAAAGATACGAGTGTCCCACTTCCCCGGTGCTTACGGTATATATTACATGTGTTGCCACTAATAAGTACTCGGTACTTGAATGAGATTGTGTGAAAACTTACCAAGTATAACTGTGGGCTAAATGCACCTCTCGCAGCATCAGCAAGTCGTTTAATGATTGTTCCAGTGCCTGCGCTGTTTCACTGGCAGTCTGGATGATTTGACCAATGCGAATTTCGTCAATTTGGGTGATTGCGGACACTAGACATTTCTGATCATCCAGTTTACCAGCCAAAAGATTTGACGTGTCACTTTGAACTCATTTCCTGTTTCACATGTGCACCAGCACAACTTTTGTTGAGTCTAGTAAGAGAATACACATACAGTGAGTCGTAAGCTTTGTATATGCTGTGTTTTCTCCTCCAACAGGTTGTAAAGTTGGGAATAAGTTTGATACTGCAAATTAAGCGATGTTGAGAGCACTCTGCTTGGAGTACCAGCCTGGGTCACTAGGCCTTAAAGCTGATGCCCCCTTGCAACCTGGAGGCAGTCTGCACAAGGAACTCCATTTCCAGACGAGATCTGGGAGTAATTTTGGCTTTGGATGTAACAGAATTGTCCACCAGGATTGATAAAAGCAAAGGCTTACAGCAGGTAGCTGGTGTTATGCAGGTGCCAAGGGTAGCGACTGAACATAGAGAGTAGAAAGGCTACATGTGCCCCAGGGCACGAATTAAGGGCAATACTGGAGTCTAACGGTGCAGTAGATGGAGAGGGGGAGCTAAGATGAAAGCTGGTATCCAATAAGCCTAGAGATGGCTTGAGTTCCATGAGATCTTGCTACAACTCCCGGCATTCATAGGATTGCATATGCTGTCTAGGAGAGTGGTGGCATGGGCCCGCACCAAGCTCCACAGATTCTGGACTGAAGCAGGTTTTTAGCATGTACAAAGCGCCCAGAACCTTTTCCTTTCTCAATTTTCACTTCCCAGCAAGAGCCAGACTACTTGATGATAGTGCCAGGAGTCAGAAGTGCGCCACGGAGCACCATAGAAGAGTAAGCGGAGACTCGGTGCTGCTTCTCAGCTCCCCCTAATGCCTTCTTAAACTGGATGCCTTCCCGTAACGGCTAAAGCTATCGCTAAGCTAAACTATCCTACTCTTGAGGTGGAGTGATTGCAAAGTGGAGTAATCAGCCATTAATCAATTATGATGTCATACAGACTTTGGAGTAGGATAGGATAGATTGGGTTAGCTCTAGCGCTTATGGGAAGGCATCCACTCCTGCCACTCACGCCGCAGTGTCCGGTCACTCATTCTTCGGCACCCGGCAGAATCACGCGAGCTTATCCCAGGAGAGTCGCACTATAATCTTATATTCTTTTTGTGGCATACGCTGTGACCCCCCGAGGTAACCCGCGCCCGGTGCTGGCTGTCCTACGAGGCCCTCGTGACGTCGCAACCGCTTCGCTGTGACCGTACCCAGGTGTCATGACCCGCGTGGCATGACGTCATAAATCAACTTGGTAAAACCGTCAAGTCAATTTATTACATAATTATGGTATTTTCTCCGAAGTCAATCGGAGCATGTTAGGAGTCATGTGACCCTGTTACATGTTACGTTACGTGGGCGCTTACGGTGGTTACGCAAGTCGGGTGTGCAACAACCCTCCATGGTAATGCACACCTGAGCTCGACCTGACTAAGCAAAGTCACATGACCCTAGGATTAAGCGCAGCTCTTATAAGATTCGGAGCCGCAAATAACCCGAGCTATACTTATGTATGACTAATAGACAAGCTACACGTGACAGTCTTAGGAAGGTCTAATAGACCAGTGACGTTCCACGTGACCTTGTTGTGACTGCGGACTGCGGAACGGAATGACTCGCCGCACCACAGGGTATTTAAGTAGGGATAAGGCTGACTGGACTCCCCAGTTAGCCTTATCTTGTTCACCACACCGAGACCGACTAGTATATAGCCAAACAATTCCAATAAATACGATATAAATACATCAATACCCCAGATAGCGAACAGACCAGCGAGCCACCGTTAGCCACTAGATCAGAGAACTAGCGGGTCATAACACTGGGCCTGAAAAGACAACGGAATCCTCTCGAAGCGAGATAGGTCCAGGCCATACGTACACCCGCCTGATGCACAGCGCCTTTTTTCGTGGATCCCCTCGCTGCGGGACCATTATTGCAAGTTTGGTGACGAGTTAGAATTGTCATGGCAGTAGAGGAGAATTTAGGAAACGACATAGGAAAAGTCACACGAATTGCAACATTACTAAGCAAATAGGGATTCAATTGCAAGCTCTCTGTTTCATTCTAGGTTAGTGGGCTATGTCTACTTACTAGATTCAGCGTGCCTAAATGAGAATGATTGGGAAGAGGGGACGAGGGGAAGGGTATGTGAGCTAATGGTGTTCTCTACGGTGAGGGGTTCTGTCCATTGCATGCTGTCACGGAGAATCTATAACAGGGATCAATAGACTAGGTATGTGGTGTATGTGGGAGCGGAGGGTGCATAAGCTGCAGCTGAGATTGCTTCCCACGTAGTCCGTAGGCACAAACACTGCCAGGATATGTTAATATGATCCAAATTGTCAAGGAATGGCAATTACATTACAATGGTTGATTGACAACCTCAAAGCACCTATGAAGCAATAGAATGATATTATACATGTAGATGTTTGGTATATCCTGCAGCAGGCTAATCAATCACCCAATGTTCAAATGGTACAATAATATCAATTTCTTCGCTGTGTTGGGTCAAAGAACCGTGTGTGGCAGTGTAATGAAATTTCAACAGGTAAGCTCATCTTACTCAAGAGCTGGTTTGGGTATGATACGATGTGATGTATCATAAACTTGCAATTAGTACCTGTACTGCCTCACTGGTGGCGGCTGCTGAGAATATCGCTCTGGAACATAAAAGTGTATGATCATTCTGCAACATTGGTGATATTATCCTAAGCACCAGTATTGTGATTGATTGCCAAGATTACAATCGTTTATAAATTCACTATGCGTAAGTTGGACATCACGTGCTTATGGTACTATCATCTCACATATTGGGAGTGATTGTATGTGCAATCAACACACGTACTATGTCACCAGTAACACACAAAATTAAATCAGTGTCCTTTTCAAATATCATTCTAGAGTATGCAAACGCATGATTATTTTATGATGTCAGTGTCATTACCCCAAGTAAAGCTATTGTGATTGGTTATCCCAGTTACAACTGCTGGTTAACACACTATTTGTAGGCTCCACATCAGCCATCTGATCAGCCAAGAAGCTCACCACCTAGTGGGCTGGTGCAAGGAATAATCTGTTGGAATTCATCACCGCATGTTTTTGAGGCTGTATGTGCCATACATCTTGTTCAACTGCCCAGCTGTCTGGTCAGTAGCTAAGAAAACCTTCAAAAACAACTATTTGCATTTTGAAAGCCAAACAGAAAGTCCCAAAGGGAAGGAACAGCAAATAAATTGTGATTGTGCAAGGACATGATTCACTGCGGTGTATCAGCTTTGCATCCATAGGCTTCGATGGACATAGGCATACTCACCCAAGGGACATCAAAGGACCAGGTCAAGCAAGTCAGTGCTCCGAATCGACTGAACAAAGTTACATTGAACTACTGGCTGGGACCCAGAAGTTGATGAGCAAAGAACAACAATCATCAATAAGGCGCTGCAGGAGTTTTCACTGCCCTCAGGTTCATGCATCTGCAATATTCCACATTGATCATTTGTACCCCCACTGTCAAAATGCTCTAACATCTGTATTCACCCTTATGGGCATTGCAAAGCTTGCTGCACAAATCTACCGTGACTGAACAGCCTGCACGTGGGCCAACAAATATCAGGGCCTGGACCCCTCGTTTGCTTCTGTTGTTTTGTGCCAGGGAGTGTGCCCTTGCTCAAGAAACCAGATTTCAAATCAACAACCTTTCATCTAGAAGGGTTCTTTGCCTTCCAGACTCACCTACAAGAACCCAGGACCTACCACCATCCTTCATTACTGCCACACTCCAGCTCTTCCTTTTTCCATATATAAACTGTTTGAAATGAAGTTAAAGTCCTCTCTTTTTGAGGGTAAGAGAGGTGTGGCACTCAAGTTCTATCTTTTGCTGGATCAAACATCAAACAAATATAATGAAATGGAGCTGAAGCTGAGGAATAAGATCGAGGTACGCAAAAATCACAGCTGACTCTTTATCTAACACTTACCTCCTGGTTACAAACACAGGGACATGGGGGTGCACTGGTTAACAGCTTCAGAGCAGCCAACTACGTCCTGGTGGAACAATGCACACCAGGAGGAGCAAATATCATCAGCATGCATACAACCCCCACTCGATACGTAGTCGCGCAGGATTTCGTTCAAGAGAGCATAAATCGTCATGAGCTAGTTCCATACTCGGAGCTAACACTATTCATTGAGGAGGATTGGCCAATAGTGTTTTGTTTGCACGAATCCTTGGATGAAACCAACTCAGGCCAACTTCGTAAGGCTATTCAGGTTTGCTCGCTCAGTATATGGCAAGTACTGCTGCTCAATGTTGTTGCCCCCTTAGCTTCGAGGAGGTGATCCTAACGGTAACCAGGATAATTCCCAAGTGGTTATCCATCATGCCAAATGGAAATGCGACAAACAGATGAGGGCAAAATTTGGCAATGTGATCCGTATGGGGACTCCCCAATGGCTCCTATCATGCATTGAGCATGGTCAATTTACACTATGTCCTTCTGCGGTAGTGGTACATGGTGATAGCCCAAAACTTGAGAGAGAACTCAGGAGGTAATGCCTCTATTCTCACTATAGTTGTTTGGCCAGCTAAACATGTTGCTTAGGCCGCGAAACGAATTCACTCGCGCAGACGATTTGTTTCTTGTTGCTTGGATTGCTACACACTTTGGCAACTCAATGGTTGGAAGACAGGGGAACCGAGCTTACCAGGACATGGTAAAGATAGTGAGTGCTCGCTCACCTGCTCATCTGCATGGTACTATAAATTTTGTAGGACCAGTATCGAAAATGGTCAAGCAGGCATACATGGCAGTCTTGGCGCGAACGTTAAGAGAACAAGAAGAGTCAGCTGGATTCTCTCATCAAAGCGTATATCCTCAAACATGGGGCTACCGACCTCGCTGGCACATCAGGTGAAGAGGATGTTCAAGCAAAACATGAAGAAATTCAAACCGACCAGTCAATAATTCAAACATCTGCGAAGCACTGTTTGCAGGGCGGTACAATTGCAGCAGATGTTGCACCTTCTCATGATGAATTCCACCCAGCAAGCACAAGGAACAAGGAACTGCCAGCATCACAGTGGGCACCGAAGAAACGCAGCAGTGCCCCGGATGACCCAGTTCTATCTCACATGCTTGCAAGGAAACAAGCTAGGACTGATGCTGGTACACTGGGATCGTGCATGCCAGAGTATGTGTCCGTTTAAACTCTCCTGACAATGCTAATCTAGGCTAAAACTTGTCAAAAATGGTCAGGCCCCCAATTCAGGAATTCATGTCATCTCATGCGACCACTTCTTCTGTTGATCTCAGCTCACGGCTGGTACCTTCATCGCCCGGCCATGGTTTGCACCCCAATCATACAAAGCTGGCTCATGTCTCACAAACCCCAGGAACGACGATAAAAGAGGAAGCTTGGGACATTAGCCCAAGGTCAATTTGCTCTTCGGAAAATGAAGGATTCCCTGTTGACCCTGTGCTACTTTCGCCTTGGGCACTAGCCTTGCTCGAAAAGCAGAAAGCTCTGGCCGAGAGTGTTGATGACAGCTTATTCAGCTACCTGGCATGAGGAATACAACGAGATTTGTATACAACAGTACAGTGATATACCACTACTTGCACCTCCACCATGGCTGGCACCACCACATCTAAAAATCCACAAGTTTTTGCATAAATGTTGCCCTTTTATACTTAAAGGTCCATCGCTGAGTGACATGTGTGTCCTGTTTCTTCCAGTATCATTGGATTTCTTTTGGTGCAAGTTGTGGTATGTCACAATTTTGAGGTCTAATCTTGCTAACCCTATATATCATATACCTGGCTCAAACGTCTTGTTTTCCGTGTATGCACTGGGCTTACTTTGACAATTCGCTATAGTCATTTTGAAAGTAGAGGGTCAAGTTTTGATGGCAGGAGAAGACAAATGAGAACTGCTGGTGCAAGTGGTGGTAGATCACGGTAAACTCAATCGCAGCAGTCGAGTTTATCTGTACTATGAGCAACTTTGATGTACTGTAGTGTTACAACATTGATGTTGATCCCCTGTCCCCCTGCCCATTGATGTGAGGTGTGTTTGCAAATTGTCCCTTTTCCCCCGACCTGCTGACGCTGGGGGACAGGTACACCTGAATCTCGAATAGGGCAGCCTATACCAAAAATGGGAGGTATTGCCCCTTGGCCAACGTTTGGCCAAGGTTTTGTCCTTGTTCCCAACGATGACGACGCTGACGCAGGAGGACAGGTGTACCGACAAAAGGAAGTGTCAAGTGCTTTCATATAAGCGTCGTTAAGGTTGCAACCCTACAGTATTGCAGCAATGAACCACAATGTTTGAAGGTAACATACTGGTGTAGCTCGTGACGTGTTCAGTTGACTCTGAGGTATTGTGGTTACTTTAGGGAACAGTGCGTAGGGCATTTTGAACTAAACGTAGCAAGTGCAACCAGCATCTCAAGTGGCTGAAAAAGCAGTCATCAGTATTGTTTTCTATCCTTGCAAGGCACCACTGTTATTACAATTTGCAAGAGTTCTTCCCAAGCCGCTATAAAAATTGCATTTTGGTTGAAGCAATCAAAGAGAGGAATTCGCATCACACGTGATTTTAGCCCCAAACTGAATATAAATTGCGGCATTTTGGTCATCTTGCCCGCGTGAGTCAAAGGATACGCAATACATATGAGCTCCCAATGCATTCAGGAATTTGCTGGTTTCACAAAAAATAGCAATACTCAGGCAATAAGGCAAGTAACAAGTCTTGTAATGCATGATTGTGCCAAAGCAGACGATAGGTTTAAACGGTAAGATAATGATCAGTCAAATAGGAGGTCATGTGGTGATTCGATGCATCAAGCCTTCAGTTGCTGTTAGTACTCGACTTCCTCCCTTTCTGCAAATTTCTAAACTCATGATAAAAGTCAACGGGAGCAGCTGGGAAGCTGATGGTTTCACAGACGCCGCGATCCACCCCCTTGAAGATACCATTGTGTTTTACCAGGAGGCTGCGGTACTGAGTGGCATGAGATTGAGGTCTCGAATTTTGCAGTATGCCACCATGCGACGAATGCGGGTTAACACGCACTATTACTCCCTCTACTACTCATTCTGGGCTCAGGTGCCCAGCCTCGTCGCAAGTCTTTGCACCCAACCTCGGTTTGTGTTGATAGAGGACACTGAAATAGAATCTGCCACGAGCATCGCCTTGAATGCAATTCTAAGTGGCTGGGCGGCTTCAGTTGAAAGTGAACGTGTTCGTTACGAAGACCTCCGTACGTCCTAGATATGCAAGTGAGATTTGGTATTAATAATTTGACCTTAGTGTTGGCGTACAAACTGTTACCACCAGAGGAATGGGATCATTTTCAGGCTATGCGAAAGTCTCAGAACTAAATATTCAGGTATTCCGCAGCTATGTTACTTTGTAAGCTTTGTGGAAGGTCCAATTCCACAGTTTTCTGTCACAACTGTCCAAGCACAACATGAGGTTTAGAGAAAGCAGGTGGCATGGAAACAAGTTGATGTGATGAGTGTGTGGAGTGGCCAGGTGTGGTGCAGCTCCCACCAGTTCCATTCTATGGGATCCTCACATGTACACCTTTACCGTACAGTGTTATCATCACATACTACTTCTGGTCAGCTCGGCTAGCCCACGTCCAAATGACAGAGAGATGGAGGATGAGGTCTATGATATGGGTGGAACTAAGAGGTAGTTGAACATTGGTTATTTTGCCCCAACAGGGGGGCCATAAGGAATCTTTGGTTTTGTTACCAAAGGGACATAAGGCAGCAGGGGTGCCATCCGCCCGTTGAGGCAAGACAGAATGGAGCCAACATCTGGCAACATTTCATCTTGGTCTCGATCAAACAGTACTGGGGCCATCTCCTCACAGTGACTGGTTGCGAAGTCTATGTTAGATCAATTAATTAGATCTCAGGCTAGTAAAACCCATGCTTCCCAATCAGCTCCCAGGAGGCTGTTCCAGAATTTACTATTTCTACTTTGCAGTAGCACCTCAGTGTAGTGAAAGCAGCATTTCATATACTGTAAGACCCAGAGATGTGGGACGGATTTGGCGTACAGTTTATATTGCCCACAAGCCTGGCGGCTTGAACACTATCTTGCTTGGTTTATGGTCATATGACGCCATGCTCCACATCTTGTAGAATTTTCACAATCATAAGGTTGAAACCTATAGAGAAATGCAACTTATATTTTGATAGGGTAGGCGGGCTGGACCCCGGGAAGTGGGACAGTCCATTGCAGTGGTTCATTTTGCTCCAAAATAAGGTCAAAAAGCGACCAGTTGGACCCTCTTGGTCAATTTTAGTCCTCTGAGTTGATATGCTACCTGAAAGTGAACTCAGTCCAACGGAATGGGAGGACTGGCGCATATACTAGATACTGTACAGTATATTTGAAATTCAACTTGCCTTGAGTCTGAACACCTCTCTTGGTCTCTCTGAAGGAACTGTTGCAGTGCCCATCCATGTCATGCTTTTAGTCAGTCTATGAGAGAATGTTACTCAGCATGCTGATAGCCAACCTATAAATGATGACTCGTACCGGTTTGTTCAAAAAGTCCCACACAATCTTCGGATTCTAGCTGCCCATGGCTCTTGTTGAAACCCAAATCAACTATTTTACGCCTCCTGTCGACGGCTCAAAACCCTTCCGGTAGATCAACTCTACCTTTACAGCTCGAGGTCCAAGACAAGTGTGCTACTTCCGCCCTAATCTCACTCGGTAGCTAAGCGTCGAGAGTCGTGATATTCGACCGTAGTTAGTAATATCATGGTACACAACTTTGGGACATATCCTGACTTATATGATGATATTTAGCTATATGGCGGCCTAATCCCGAAGGCAAGGAGGATACACCAGACAATCGCGGACCCGCAAGAACTGCGCATGTCGACCAGGTGCGCTAGACTCCCATTGGATTTGATCCAAACTGATCATCCTTTGTGCCCGCCATTGTAGACTGCCGAGTTTTCAGAACGCCGCGTCCACCTGCACCTTCCCGAATTGGACGTCCCTGCCCTGCTCTCCAAGCGGTACCAGATCATTAAGCTCTGGTGCCCAATCAACAACCCAGCCTGGCAACTCTCGCTTGCTCTTTGTGATTTTCGCAGCGTTGCAAACAAAGCAGGTGGTGATTTTGTCCCATTGACCTTCATAATATCTCTGGGGTAGTCATGGGTTCAAGGTGCCATATCTTAAATCATTTCAGCTTGTACCGGAAAGCCTGAAAGCACTAAGCATGAATGACTAAAACCAACAACGGTCTGACAATGCGAGTAATCAGACAAAGTTCTCTTGCTCTTGATAATCTAAATGTGTGATTAGACATACCTATGGATTTATACTAGTGAATGAGTTGTACAGAAACTCCCTGAAGGGGTTGGTTAGACTTGGTGAGGTTCAACACAGATCTGGCTGATTTTTTGATTCTCCAAGACTACTAAGGGGTGCTATGATACGCTCCAATACAACACACATCCAGTACTTTGAAGCTCAATATTTCATCAACTGGATCAAAACTCATGGCTGTCCCACTCCCGGGCGTTGCCCCACTTCTCAGGGGCTTACAGTAAACTAACTCGCATGTTTGCCCTTCAGTCATAGCACCCTCACAGGAACCAGCTGCATCCAAGATGTCACCAGATCTGTAAATTTGAGCTGCTTGGCTCAACAGTCTTGGAGAGCTGAAGCCGAGACTCAAGTCGTTGTCTTACAGAATACACTGTATTTGTTCTTACCCCAGCATGCAGGAAAGCAGAAGTTTGAATACCTGGGGTACAATACCTCCTGATTACGGTTGGTAGGATGTTAGAGCTACATGCATTCTGGTTTATTACTGAGTTTACAATCAAGTCCCTATTTGCTCATTGGCAGCTTCAGAAACTGTTTTCTGGTTGATTGGGAAAGAATTGGAAATGAATTAGGGAGCACAATGTAAGCCCAAGAGGTATTGGCATGTACAGGTTAAATATTGTGTTCAATTTGTAAAGGAATTTGAGTTCCCATATTCATGTTCGCTCATAGTAATGTACAGAGTCGAAAGCCAGGATTTGCATAGCTTGAGTCTACACAAAAAGCTTAAAAAGCGGTGATTTGCTGTTCCCAAGTCGAATTTGAAATCCCGCCACTTGGAAACCATTTTTGTTGATAGCTAACCTATGGGCTAAGTGGGTTGTCTGGAAAGTTTGCCAATGTAAAAATCACCGTTTTAGACCTTTGGGTGAGTGATCCTCACCCTGCACAGAGATTTTGCTGTTGTTGCGGGTGCCCTGGATCATGAGAATTAGTCACATGTGTCTGTTTGCATCTGCTGCACGGAAGACCAGAATCCGCATGTAGCGCGTAGTGCTGCGGACCTAAACGACAGACGAAAGAACGAGCTATACTACAATCAGAAAGAGAGACAACGAAGAACAACGACACAACTACGTACCTCAGCGAGCGGTAAGAAGCAAGCTGAGGACGAAACACAAACGAACAAACTATATAAGCGTAGTGAGATAGGGGCAAACGGGAAATACGAGAGAAATACAGAGAAACCTGCGAGGTCACGTGATGACCCGCACAATACCGCATACTTGTCAAATTCCAATTTCCAGAATGCATGCGGATTCTGGTGTTTGACTGTAGTAAAAAATCAAAGTATGAATGTACCAGCCTCAGGTAATGGATGCCTTCCCGTAACGGCTAAAGCTATTGCTAAGCTAAGCCATCCTATTCTTGAGGTGGAGCAATTACAATGTGGAGTAATCAGTCATTGGACTTTGGAGTAGGATAGGATAGCTTGGGTTAGCTCCAGATCTTATGGGAAGGCATCCAATAGTCCTTCATTCCCACTTTCTAAGACTTGTTTAGGAGGCATCTCGGCCTAACTAGATGATAATGCCTTCCCGTAAGAGCTAGAGCTATCCCAAGCTATCCTATCCTACTCCAAAGTCTGCATGATATCATATTTTATCGATGACTGATTACTCCACGTCGTAATCGCTCCACCTCAAGAATAGGATGGCTTAGCTTAGCAATAGCTTTAGCCGTTACGGGAAGGCATCCATTCAATAAATCAAAAGGATAGCTAAATACGAACCTTGCGAATCAGTTCAGGCTGATTAATAGCCATGAAACCTTCCACAATGCAAGAAACCGAACGGTCCCTCAGTGTTTTGAGGCAATTATCATGCTTGAAACTCTTGATGCTGGTCCTCCCTCAATTACTTGAGCTATTTCATTAATCAGGTCGGCTAGAGCTTTCTAGCTCATAGCGCTTTTGACGATCCTCGGGATACCAGCATCACAAGCTTGAAACAAACTTGCGCATCCCCCTGGGACATGTTGAAGGAAAATCCAAGGGTAGGCCGCCTTCATCCAGTTTCTGAACTCGCTAGACTGATGAATTGACCAAGCATCGATTTGAAACACGAAGCACTGATTGTTTTGGAGGGCTTTTGCCGAATCTAAGCTCGAAAGAAAGGTACGAGTATGTCTATGACATAGAGCTTTGCTGTTTCTTGTGTCACCCAGTAAGTCTTGGTCTTGGATACTTGAAATTACATGCATAGCTTCACAGCTTCCCCATACTTGGGAGACGATGGCTGGGGAAGCAATCGTGACGTGGATCCTTGGTAAATTGCTTGGAAGCGAGAGCTTGACCATCATTTGATACACCAACCAGTAGAGGATATGCACGTTTTTCTTCCTTTCCGACCACTGGGACTTGTTTCTCCCCTTGTTTAGACAATGTGTATCCGCATCCATTACTGTAGGCAACCTGGGTCTGATCAGCATTGACAATGCAGCAGGATGGTATTTCTTTGTCCTTGACCAGACAGGCTAGTGGTAAAAAGGCCTATTCGAGCACCTCTCACACATTAGCTAGTGTACTTTGAGCAGCCCGAGTGGGTCAACAAAGTGACCATTCAGCTCATCATAGGGAAAATTCTTCACAAATTGAACACTGCAGAAAAAGGGTGCGCCAGAGTGCAAGGGACATTCCAGGAGCTCTAGTGCTTCAAGTTAGATCACCAAACTCATGAAGGCACGGATATGATTTAGACCCAGGGGTACTCCAAGGTTACGTAGGGGTGTAAGACGCTGTTCAATGGTTCCAGTTACCTTAGGAGATTCATCCTGTAGGCAGAACGGGAGTTTAGAGCAGTATTAGCTAGATTTTATTCAATAGCACTTATGAGTATTGACTGGTGATTATTTTCGCCTCAAGGTTGATTGACATGCTTGGCTCCAGCAATGACATGGTCCTTCCATTTAAACCGGTCGGTTACACTCTTCTCCCGCCAAACAAGAAGGGGTGCACCTAGTTGGTTCTTTTAGCTTTTGTTTTGTCATTGAAGTAGCTATGACCCGAGCTAACTTGCTTCGGATGACTTAGCACATGCTTGCTGTGTCGACGAGGTCAAGAAAGCTCAGCAATTCCGGCAGAAGGGTAGTCTGATGAGCTAGTTGCCATTGAGGCCAGGCTGCGACATGGCACTTCAGTTGACCGTTGGAATCAGGCCAGTTAGAGTACCGTAGTAGTAAAGGTAGCATCTGAAATCACTTACTTCAGCCACTGAGCTTCCTTGAAGCCTAGCCTTCTTTCTAGCACGCTGACCTTGCTTTTCAGTTGAGCTTTCTCCCTCTTACCTGTCATGACCCGTGTGACATGACACCATAAACTAGGTCGATTTATTACATAATAAATTGAATTCCCCCTCAATATCAATCGGAGTACTTTACAGGTCATGTGACCCACATTACATGTTACATTACGCGGGCGCTTATGGTGGTTACGCAGGTCGGGTGTGCAACAACCCTCCATGGTAATGCACACCCGAGCTCAACCTGACTAAGCATTACATGTTACATTACGTGGGCGCCTACGGTGGTTACGCAAGTCGGGTGTGCAACAACCCTCCATGGTAATGCACACCCGAGCTCGACCTGACTAAGCAAAGTCACATGACCCTAGGATTAAGCGCAGCTCTTATAAGATTCGGAGCCGCAAATAACCCGAGCTATACCTATGTATGACTAATAGA
>WSLM01000507.1:0-15623 GCA_019677335.1 Ceratobasidium sp. UAMH 11750 | reverse complement strand
AATCGATCCAGTGGACGATTAGTTAGCTCGCTTGCCCCTGACGGATAAGCGCTCAACGCTTACTCAACTCGCCAATCTGCGCCACCTCTCATCCAGACTTGAGGGTCATGACAAAATCTGCTTGCAATACCTCAACTAGGATGCCCAGGAGAGCCCCTCACATAGTGATTTGACCAACGGTTAGACCAAAGAGGCTTATTCACAACTCCCAAATGGGTATCTTTATGCTTAACGACCCATAGAGGTCAACGGTTCAAACCCTCTAACCAATTACCCTTTTTGGAGTAATCTCTGATCACTTCATAAATGAAATCCTACTAAGGAAACCGATGATGCTGATTCCAGCCATACCATTGCTTAAGTCCAGGAACCAGTGGATCAGGTCGAATCTACTATCTTTCCTGTGAACCAAGCTAGTGGAGACTTGTGAGACACTACCGACGCAAGCATACTCAAGCCCAAACATTAGCCGCTTGACACTAACATTGTGCGCCAGCATGGTGGAACCTACTCTGATACTCAGCGCACAATATTAGGCAATGTTAGGACATGTATGCGCCATGTGCGCACAATAGGAAACTGAAGGATTGGACAAGACAAGGTTTTGGGTAATGTCTGGACTTGGCCTGCGCTCTTTGTTTACTGTTAGTATAGTTCCTGTAGACTGGATCTATTTGTACATACAAACAGACCAATGGGTATATAAGGCCCTGTCGGTCAACTGTTTAAGGCATCTCACTACTTACATCCCCTTCTTTGAACACATTATGTGATTAAGCCCCTGAGGCTGCCTTGGTTGATAAGTTGGTAATCAGCACTGCAAGACCAGTCAATCGCTAAGACCTAAGTTGTGCTAAGTCCCAACCTAAACTGTGGTAAAGCGCTCCAATATCCTTTAGCGGTTCTACTTGTGTGACTGCCATCACTGCCAGTCCCCCTAAGAGATTAACTAACCATGTGATTAGTCTTTAGTCTATATACTGAGTTCTTAATTGATCTTGGTATTTGTATCTATAACTCTTAGTGTATAGGACGCACTTCGCCTCTAACAAGGCTCACGATTATATACTTAAGAGTTTCTGGCCCTGTCTTCTCCTATCTAGGCGACTAGTTATAGGAATATTTCAGCATACACCTCCAAGAGATCATTGCCTCTGTCAACTGGTAAAATCTCTTAAGAGTATCCTTTCCCAGGTGTCAGTAGTAACGCAGCGCATACACTTGAAACCTGATCCCTCATGTAAGCGCCTCCGTCTCTAAGTTGGCTCTCCTTCAGCGCTTACGCATAAACTCTGGAAATTACACAAGCTCTAACAGTGAGCTGGTTGCCCAGCATTTGCTCCCAGGATTTACCAGTATGACGGCACTTGTGGCAAATTGTGGCAGAAGCCTGGTCTCAACGGAGATGCATACCTCAATTGTGGGATGTATTATGGGATTAACATCCAGGTAAGTTATTTATTTCTTCAAATTTCACCTAGATTAACTCATGCCAGGTTGGCTGCACTGCATGTTATGACCCGCTAGTTCTCTGATCTAGTGGCTAATGGTGGCTCGCTGTTCTGTTTACTGTCTGTAGTGTCTATGTATTTATTTCGTATTTATTAGGTTTTATTTACTATGTACTAGTCGGTCTCGGTGTGGTGGACAAGATAAGGCTAACTGGGGACTCCAGTCAGCCTTACTCTTACTTATATACTCAATGACCGCGGTGAGTCATTCTCATC
This sequence comes from Ceratobasidium sp. UAMH 11750, assembly GCA_019677335.1. Classification (NCBI taxonomy): domain Eukaryota; kingdom Fungi; phylum Basidiomycota; class Agaricomycetes; order Cantharellales; family Ceratobasidiaceae; genus Ceratobasidium; species Ceratobasidium sp. UAMH 11750. Next base: position 13,896 of record WSLM01000507.1, on the reverse strand, counting down.
CGCAGTCCGCAGTAATAACAAGGTCACATGTAGCGTCGTTGGCCTATCAGGCATCACTGAGACGGTCACGTGTGTACTTGTTAATTAGTAATATATGAATACTGCTTGCTTGTTTTGCGGCTCCAAATCTTATAAGAGCCGCACTTAATCCTAGGGTCATGTGACTTTGCTTAGTCACTCGCTGCTCGCTGCTGCATTACATGGGAGAGATATTGCAGCAGCGAGTTACGTAAGTGGTGGTAACCACCGTAAGCGCCGAGGTCACCTGACTGCCGGGTCACGTGACTCTGCTTAGTCACTTGCTGCTCGCTGCTGCATTACATGGGAGAGATATTGCAGCAGCGAGTTATGTAAGCGGTGGTAACCACTGTAGGCGCTGAAGTCATGTGATCGATAAGGTCACTCAAATGACTTCTAATAAAATACTACAATTACCTAATTAATTGTCTTAGTCTATTTGTGTTGGGAGCCAAGTTGTCAGGCGCTTAGACGTCATGCACGCGGGTCATGACACTGCATCAAACCTGTGGGTCATCGATTACTGTGTTGGCCACACCAGGGCTGCACATGACTCACTTGCCTTCAAGTCTATGGGTGCATACCTTAACCCTGAGACCATCTTCCAAGGTGATGAATTTACCTGGGCTGATAGTGCATACACTGTCTCCTACCAAATCATTTCTATCCACTGTGCACCTGCAAACCTCAACCCACAAGTGTGCACCTTCAACAAGGTGGTTTCCCAAATCCACATTCGGGTCAAACACTGCATCGGGGCAATTAAATCACACTTTCAGAGCTGGCCTGGGCTTCATATTAGCATTAACCAATGGCGCCAGCACATTGCAGCCATGAACTGGGTCTCTGCATGAGTATGGTCCTCCACAACATTTGTGTCGAGGCTGGTGAGGGAGAGTGGGAGCCTGAGGATGATGATGAGGATGAAGAGGATGGTCCTGATGCTGGGCTGCTTGCACTGGAGGTAGATGAGGTTGGGGGTGATGCATGGCACTGCCGACTTTTTGACACTTACTACCAGTGGCGTTATGGCGAGTAGTTTTTTTTTCATTCCATCCATTCCATTGGTTGTTGTTGTTATAGTTTGTGTAATTTCTGGAGTTTATGCGTAAGCACTGAGAGAGTGCCAACTTAGAGACAGAGGTGCTTACATGAGGGATCAGGTCTCAGGTGTATGCGCTGTGTTGCGTCTAATACTTGGGAAAGGATACTCTTAAGGGAATTACCAGTTGATGGAGGCAATGATCCCTTGGAGGTGTATGCTGTAATGTCATGACCCGCGTGACATGATGTCATAAGTCAGACTTAGCAGGAAAGGCTAAGTCAATTTTATTATGTAAATATGATATTTTTCCGAAGTCAATCGAAGGACTTTACAAGTCACATGACCTGGGGTTACATGTTATGTTACCTCGGCGCTTACGGTGGTTACGCAAGTCGGGTGTGCAACATCTCTCCTATGTAATGCACACCCGACACCTGACCTGACTAAGCAGTTATGTGTTACGTTACCCCAGCACTTATGGTGGTTACACAAGTCGGGTGTGCAACATCTCTCCCATGTAATGCACACCCAACACCTGACCTGACTAAGCAAAGTCACATGACCCTAGGATTAAGCACGGCTCTTATAATATTCGGAGCCGCAAATAACCCGAGCTATACTTACATAAGTCCTATGAACAAATCACACGTGACCGTCCTGGTGATACCTAATAGGTCATCGACGCTGCACGTGACTTTGTTATGACTGCGGACTGTGGGCTAGAATGACTCACACCCATGAAGGTATATAAGTAGGAGTAAGGCGAACTGAGGTCCTCAGTTAGCCTTATCTTGTCCACCATACTGAGACTGACTAGTATATAGTAAACAAACCCAATAAATACTAAATAAATACGTAGACATCACAGATAGTAAACAGAACAGCGAGCCACCGTTAGCCACTAGATCAGAGAACTAGCGGGTCATAACATGTAAGATTCCTATAACCAGTCACCTAGATAGGAGAAGACAGGGCCAGAAGGTCTTAGTATAGAGTCGTGAGCCTTGTCAGAGGCAAACATGTCCTATATGCTAAGTTCAATGGGTGTTTGTAAATTGAATCCCAGAGGACAAGTTAATGTCTTGGAATATATAGATAAATGCTAGACTAAACGTAGTCACATGGTTAGTTAATCTCTTAGGGGGACTGGCAGCAATGGCAGTCACACAAGCAGAACCACTAAAGTATACCAGAGCACTTTACCACAGTTTAGGTTGGGACTTAGAGTGACTTAGGTCTTAGCAATTGACTGGTCTTGCAGTGCTGATTACCAACTTATCAACCAAGGCAGCCTTAAGGGCTTGATCACACAGTGCAAAAGATGGGGATGTAAGTAAAAGATGAATTAACAGGGCAACCCGACAGGGCTTTATATACCCGTTGGTCTGTTTGTATGTACAAATAGATCCAGTCTACAGGAACTATACTAAAAGTAAACAAAGAGTGCAGGCCAAGTCCAAACATTACCCAAAACCTTGTCTCATCCAGTCCTTCAGTTTCCTATTGTATGTGCAGGGTGCATGCATGTCCTAACCTTGCCTAACATTGTGCGCAGAGTGTGAGTATAGGTTCCACTAAGCTGGCACACTATGTTAGTATCAATTGGCTAATGTTTGTGCTTGAGTATGCTTGCGCTCGAAGTGTGTCACAAGTCTCCAATGGCTTGGTTCTCAAGGAAGATGACGAGTTTGACCCAATCTGCTGGTTCCCAGGTTTAGGGAAGGGTATGGCTGGGATCAGCGTCATTGGTTTCCTTAGTAGGATTTCTTTCCCAGAGTGATCAGAGAACTTAGCCTTTGGGCGCTTGTTCTGTGAGCTGACCCACAAACCCACATTCAATTATTTTGGCAGTCTGAGGTTGCTCAGATAATCATAGCAATTATCTTGGTTGACTCTTCAGAGGGATTCTGTGTCTAATCCATTGGTACTTGTATTGCAAGCAGATTCTGGCTTGTGTGCAATTACTCTCCAAGTAATTGGGAACTGGGGGCTTAACAATTAAACACTTGGGTACTGGGGGATTAAAGGATTTGGTGCTACTACTTGAACCTTTGTTCTACGGGACTCTATTTAGGCTCGGGTAGTTAAAGGTGATAGTCCTTTTTGCCTAATTAGGATAGTAGTATACCACATGCAGTTTATCCTGAGTCATGTGACCAAGGGACTTAACTTTTTATCTAGCTGTCAGAAAGCTTTAGGATGTCGCCACAAATGGTCAGAGGACCTCCTAATATAGTAATGAATGCTTAGGGGTTGAGTGCTTAGTTGGGGGAAGTGTGATGCTAAGGGGAGATAGGGGCTGATCCATATCTCTACTGTTTCCTTATCAATTTGGCTCAGGAAAAATACTATAAATAGTAGAAAAATTCCCTTATATTACCTAAGCCAATATCTGACCTAAGTTAGGTTAGGATAAGTCGGAATTAACTTAATGAAACTGGACCAGACAAGACCAAACAAATTCCAAATTGTAGCCAAGGAGCACAACTAATGCTGACAGAAACCTCAGCTCATGTAAGCATATGCTGCATGCTGTGTAAGGGTGTGACTGGTGTTGGCAGTTTTTTATGATAGGTTTTGTGGCACACTGTAGTAGTTGGACTCGAGAGTGGCACTTTGCAAGGGCTTAAAATTTTGGAACCAGGACTGGTTCATTTGCTTGATGGTACTATACTAATCCTAGCAGCAGTTAGTGGGCTAATGGGTCTAAAATCTCCAAAAGTCATAACAGCTAAGTCAGGGCTGTTAGGAACCCTATGACCATTAGTAACATCAGACAACACAGATCTAGAAGCAATCCTTGGGGGTGTTAGTGGTAGGTTAAATGCACCAGGCATAACCATAGTAATATCTTCTCCCATACTCCTAGTTGCGTTCCTAAGCTCTTCAGCCAATGGTATCATATTGACTTCAGATCCCATAGGTGAACCTCTTGAAGAAGGTGGCAGCATGTTCACATGTCACTCAGGTAGGTTCAGATGGAACCAAGTGATAAATCACTCAATTTCATCTCAATATATGACTGCTGCTACACAAAAGGTGGTTTGGTCATAGTAACAGTTGTCCTGAGGGAATCTAGGTACCAATGGTTGAAGAGTGTGATCTTGGTTGGAGTGTGCTGTAGCATCTCTTAAGTGCATGAGACAAATATGGAAGGCACCATCTTCAGGTTGATCATTCATGCATACTGCAAATATGTGTGCTTGAGTGTCTTGATAATTTGGCTTGAATGTTACCAAATCTGTTATGTAATGCATACATCCTGTGACTTGAGTCTTCACTAAGACTTAAGTTGGATTCGACTTATCATAACCTAACTTAGGTTAGATATTGGCTTAGATAAGATAAGGGAATTTTTCTATATTTTTAATATTTTTCCTGAGCCAGATTGATAAGGAAATAGTGGAGATATGAGTTAGCCCCTATCTCCCCTTGTGTCTCACTCCCCCTGGTGTCATGACCTGCGCACATGACGACCAAACCATCGGCTAAGTCCAGCTAATTAGATAATTGTGGTAGTTTTTCCAAAGTCATTCGGCGAGGCAATTTGCAAATCACATGACTTCAGCGCTTACAGTGGTTACACCCACTTACGTAACTCACACCTGCAATATCTCTCCCATGTAATGCAGGTGCGAGGTGTGAGCTGACTAAGCAAAGTCACATGACCCTAGGATTAAGCGCGGCTCTTATAACATTCAGAGCCGCAAATAACCAAGGTGTTAGAACACATGACTAATAACAAACACACGTGACCGTCTTGGTAATGCCTAATAGGCCATCAACGCTACACGTGACTTTGTTATTGCTGCAGACTGCGGAACTGGATGACTCACCACAACCACTGGGTATATAAGTAGTAGCAAGGCTGGCTGGGTGCCCCAGTTAGCCTTATCTTGTCCACCACACCGAGACCGACTAGTATATAGCACATTACATTCAATTAAATATGGAATAAACACGAAACAACAGTAAACAGTAAACAGAACAGAGAGCCACCGTTAGCCACTAGATCAGAGAACTAGCGGGTCATAACATTATAAGGCTAACTTCAATCTAACTCGTGGCTCACAACAGACAAACAACAACAGCAGACTCTGTGATCCATAGACACATGGGAGACTATGTCACGGCAGACAGGAGGAGGACACTATCAGACGAGGTCGAGGAGCCGAGCGGCGTCCCGAGCGTCTCAGCAACAACCTCCGCTACCAGAAACAACAGACCCCAACACCACCCATCTCAACATCCCGGGTACCATGCCCAACGTACCACTAGCACAACCAGTTCCCCAACGCACCACACTAATCCTGAACAACCCCCCACTGCCACCAGTGGCGGGCGAAGCCTCCACCAAAGGAACCTCCCTAGGACTGATGGAGACACCCATCCAAGACATGGATGACATAACCCGCACAATGGTGGACCAGGCCCGAAGGATAAACACCAGGCCGCCCACCCCAATGGAAGCCCCCAGGACCGGGAGTGGAATAAGGTTAGTACCACCCCAACCCCCCAACCCAGTCCTCCTAATCACCGAAGCAATTCAGGATGGTCTAATGACTCTCCAGAGAACCACCCTCTCTGAAATTAGGAGGAGTTTGGACCCTTCAATATGGTCCAAAGGGATCATCAAGGGAATGCAACAGGTGATACAAGAAGCCCGAGCGTCGGTGATCGGCGCCCAGAACAACACCTACCACCTGAATCTAGAAGTGAAAAAGCAAGAAACCACTCTGGAACCGATAGGAGAGACTATTAAAGAAATAAATAATGTTCTGGCAACCCAAGACCGAAAGCTGACGGACCTAGGGACGACGGCTATAACTATAGACCGACACACCACAGATCTGGAGCAAACGGTAAGGAACATGGAAGAAACAATTGTCGCTATTGAACAGCGTACCACCGATCTGGCGAACAGTATGGATAGCCTAACCAGGGACCCAAGAAGGTCGGAGACCCCACGGCGAGAAAGGGCACCTGTGCCCGAACATACGGAAGGAGGTAGCATCCTCCCCAAAGATCCGTTCGACGGACGACCCTTTGTAAAGAAGTCTACTGTCCACCTGAAGGACCCCCTGGGTGATAAGGATCCCGATGACAGTGGAGATGAGAGTGATAAAGGGAACAAGAACCATAAAAGAAAGGGTGACAAAAGGCCCAAAACGAAGGATACCACATTGAACCAGACTACGGCAACAGGAGCAGCAATCCTGAAGGAAGCACGAACCAAAAGACCTGAAGCCTACAACAGGAAGAAGGGAAAGGAAGCAGAAACCTTTATCACCAAAATGGAACTCTACTTTAGCGACTTCGAGGCAGGAACCTTCGGAGACCAACGTAAGATAAACAACACTCTACTGAATATGGCCTCCGGAGCCACAGGAGACTGGGCACAATCACTCATCAAAGCAGTCGCAGATCAAGAAGACCACGAGTTCTTACAAAGCTGGGAAACCTTCAAAAAGGCCTTCCTCCTAAACTTCGGGGACCCCGTTAAAAAAGAAAAGGCCATCCACGACCTAGGGAAGCTAACGCAAGAAAGGAGCGTGCAAGCTTAGGCAACCCAATTCAGGAACCTCGCCCAAGAAGTGGATTGGAATCGTGAGGCCCTGATTGACAGGTTCAAAAGCAGACTCAAGTCTGACATACAACAGGAGCTACTTAAATTGCAGCTGTATGGAGCACTTGAAGACACTTCCCTTGAAGAATGGATAGCCATAGCCGTTAAAACCGACAACATCCTATTCTCTACCAAGAGGGTATCAGCAAAAGCGGGATCAGTAACCTCAACCAAGCCAGCTACCGTGACACCAGTGACGGGTAAAGCAGACCACACCCCCTCTCAAAAGAATAACACCATTGAAAAGGTGCCAGAGGCGGAAAAACAACGCCAATGAAGAGAAGGGCTATGTCTCAAATGTGCCAAACCTGGACATGTGATAAAGGACTGCCGTGGAAAGTGGGTAAACACACCAGAGGGACAAACTTACGGAAAAACAGGGAAGGAGTCTGAGGAAAGACAGGGCCATGAATCCAAGTTGGAAAACTAAGGAGGGACGTAAGCACCATGTCTCACACCCCCGAAGACACTGACCCGACGCATGTATTCTATCTTAAGAAATCAAGTGATGAATCAGTCATCTATGCGTCGGTAGAAGGAATCATGGAACCCGCAAAAGTCCTAATCGACTCTGGATCTTCAAGGAACTTCGTTGACACGGGATACATTGAAGAAAACCAGATCGAGACAGTACCGCTGAAACATAGTAAAGCATTATAGCCATAGATGGAAAGGAGATCGAAGAAAGAATCTCCCAAAAGACAACTCTGGAAATCAAAATAGAAGGGAGAAAATGGCAATGCCCTTGTTACATGGTGCCCCTTGGCAGGGTTGAGATCATCCTAGGAAAAGATTGGCTCAACGAAGCGGACCCCATCATCGGATGGAGGGACCTCTCCATCAAATACCAAGACGAAGTCAAGGGCAAAAGGGCGATGGAAGAGACAGAAGAACCAAAAATACCCGAGGAATTCCTGGAGTATAAGGACCTTTTTCAAGAAGAAGGGTTCAGCGAGATGCCAGAGCACCGGGTATACAATTGCGCAATCAACTTTGTTGAAGGAGCCGAGCTCCCCCGACCAGCGAAAACGTACCCAATGTCCCCAGCAGAATCTCGAGCCCTTAAAGAGTACTTGGATAAAGAATTCAAGCATGGAAAGATCCAACTGAGCACGTCCCCCATCGCACAAGAAAAGACACCCCCTGGGTGTGGGGACAGGAGGAGGCTGAGGCCTTTACTGCCATAAAAAAGGAGATCTGCAAGGAACCAGTGCTGATACACCCATAACCTGACAAACCCTATTTCATGGAAACAGACGCGTCAGGAGTAGCTCTGGGAGCCGTACTAAACCAGAAAGGAGAAGACAGCAGAATGCACCCTATAGCCTTCCTTTCAGAAAGTTTTACACCACCCCAAAAGAACTACAACACCCACAATAAGGAGCTACTGGCAATTATCAGGGGACTGGAGCATTGGAGACTGTTCCTAGAAGGAACGGAACAACCAATAACGGTATACACCAACCACAGGAACCTTCAATTCTGGAATAAGGCGCAAGTATGGAACAGAAGACACGCCAGATGGCACACCATCTTAGCCTCCTTCAATTTCAATATCGAATATAGACCAGGTAAAATGTCTAATAAGCCAGACACCCTATCAAGAAGGCATGACCACAGAGACGAAGCGGTACCCCCGCAGGTCATGATCCCAGAGGAGAGGTTTCTAGGATTCAAGGCCGAAGTGATCTCTGACCTCCTAAACAATATACGGGAAGCACAAGGGGAGGACAAATCCCTAACAACCCTAATATCCAGCACAGAAGGAAAGGAATCCCTACCCCCTTTGGTAAGGAAGCAGTTTGATAGGTACCAGATTGAAGAGGGCGTACTCCGATATGACAGACAAATCTACGTCCCAGAGGACTTGGACATCCGTGAGAGGCTGCTGAAACTCTATCACAACCATCCCATTGCAGGACACCAAGGAGAACAAAGGACGGCAGAATTACTCTCCGAAGGGTACTTTTGGCTGGGAATGGTATCCCAAACAAAGGAGTACGTAGGGTCCTGCGAAGTCTGCGGGAGAGTAAAAGGACACAAACAACCAAGCGAAACCAAACCCCTACCGATAGCTGTAAAGCCATGGAAGGACATCACCTATGACTTTATTGTTAAACTACCAATATCCAATGGATATGATAGTATCTTGACAGTGGCGGACCAATTCTCCAGACAAGCTCATTTCATCCTCTGTCTGGAGTCCACCAACGCTGAAGAATTGGCAGATATCTTCATCAAAGAAGTATGGAAGTTACACGGTACCCCGAAAAGAACGGTCTCCGATAGAGGCCCAACATTCAACAGCCAGTTCTTAAGGGCCTTATACCAAAAACTGCAAATCCAACCCCAATTCTTGACTGCCTATCACCCCCAAACCGACGGGTTGGTGGAGTGAACAAACCAATGGGTAGAAGGCTTCTTAAGAACTTTCTGTAACTATCGACAGAACGACTGGTCAACATGGTTACCAATAGCGGAATTCTGCCATAACCAACACAAAAACTCTGCCACCAGGATATCCGTCTTCGAAGCCGTATATGGAGAAAACCCAGAATGGTTGCCCCCATGAGAAAACCAAATGACGGATCAGGTGGTCCCAGCTGCCGAATCCATAGCAATCAAAATGAGGGAGGTATGGAAGGAGGCCACAGCGGCCATGAACCTCCATAAAACCAAAGAACCAGCTGGAAAGGAGTTTGAGGTAGGAGACTGAGTATGGCTCCTACTGTCCAACATCTCAACGCAGCGACCTTCCATGAAGCTGGATAACAGAAAGGGAGGGCCCTTTGATATTATTGAGAAAATATCGTCCCACACCTATCAGCTCAAACTGCCTGACACGATGAGAGTTCATAACATTTTTCACGTCAGCCTGCTAACTAAATACAAGGAAGATAAAACCTTCCATAGACAACAAATATGGCCACCACCAATCAAAACAAAGGAAGGAGAAGAAGAATGGCAAATTGACCACATCGTATCATGGAGATGGAAGAAAGGGAAGCTCTTCTATCAAGCCAGATGGGAGGGATACAACCCGATTGAGGATACAGAGGAATGAGCTGAAAAATTCACTGACATGAATGACTTGCTGGAGGACTTGCGCAGCAGAGAGCCTGGCGCACCAATGCCAGGACAGGAGGAGTCACCCAGAATTGACTCGGGGAATGGCGGAAATGTCACGAGCTCTGTAGGAGCCCATGACTTTTCCTTCTCGCCATGGGCGCTTACCGCCTTTGGCTTCTGTGTTACCCGGCCTTAGACACCGTTGCTCTCGGTCTCGTGGCTCGTCTGTTTGATATGTAACGCCTGAATGGCGCTGTCTGTACTGATTGATGACTGGCACTTGCTCGTCGCCGATCATGGCTTGCGCGTTGCCACACACTCGCCATTCCCGCATGTATGACTCGGCCCATACTAGTAGTATATATACAGTCGTAGACAAGCCAGGTTTCCCCAGCTTGTTCTACCTTGCCACTCTCCTCTCGAGTGAACCTACTCTAAGGTTACCTGCTCCCTAGTGACTTAGCCCAGTCACTCTTACTATTGCACTCTGCCTCTGGGATTCACCAAGTCCCTCGGCCTTATCTCATACTTATCCATCTCGTGGCTCGCGCCCGCCACTCATCTGAACTAGTCGAGCATATTGCCGACATCGTCTACCTCGTGGCACATCTCGCCACTTCGACATATCTTGTGGCTTGAACCGCCACTCGTACCTGAAGGCACTCTAGGGAGTATCGACACTCCAGCGAAGCTGCACTTCACCCCTAATCAATCCAGTGGACGATTAGCTAGCTCGCTTGCCCCTGACGGATAAGCACTCAACGCTTACTAAACTCGCCAATCCGCGCCACCTCTCATCCACACTCGAGGGTCGCGACAGGAAAGGTTAGTAAGCAACAAAGGAGATGAGTATAAAAGAAGACCTGGAGCAGCCTACAAGATCCAAGCCAACAACCTACCCATCCCCGCTACAAACACACAAACAAGCACCCATAATGCCCGCGAACCGCAACCATTACTACTTCCCTGGGCAGTTGATGGGTGTACCCCCCCAGGGCGCACCAATCGTCCTACCCCCAATCCAACTGGACGTGAACACATCCCACTATAGCCTAAAGGATGCACAAAGGTACGCTAGAAGACAAATCACTGTGGGAAGTCGGCGTACCTGATCTTAGTGTCGAACCACATAACACACTTTCAGGGAGTTCGAGGGACCACAATAGTACTTTTGGTGAGTACGTCTGATTTATCCGTACTTTTGGGCTCTCTGGCCCTGGTTACCGGAGTCCCAAAAGTACGGAACGTACTCTTGCCAGGGGTGTAACACTCACTTTGGGAGAGTACGTCAGGCACCATTTCATATCACAAGTTTGGTACGAGTCGAGTGTAAAAGCATGTAATATACTGAAACTAGTAATATGCATAGTACAAATGGGGCTAATTGTATTCCTCGTTTCCCTCCTCGTCAACAAACTCCGCACGAACACTATCTCTGCTTTGGTCAACTATCGCCCATGAATTGCCCATCCGCACCCTTCCCACAACGGCAACAATTGTTTGGACGTGGATAATATCCGGGGTCGACATTTCGGTGTACGTGACCACGGGATTCTCGGGGAGCGCGGCATCGTCGCCATTGGTCTTACATTCCCTGACCTGCGCAAGTAGATATGGCCTGCGGGTATCGTCGCTTGAAATTTGTAAGCGCAAGGCCAAATAAAGAGCGGGAGATTACTTACTTTTCGATGAATCTAACGTAATAGATATCTTGTAGCTGGCCGTATTGTAGAGATGTCACGCCGGAATTCCCGCGTGTTCCCGCACCGGAATTGCACGGCGAATCCGAATCCGTTAGAAAAACTGCATATATGCGTGTATTCGCGCTGCTGAGCGCTTTCTGCACATATATGCAGTTTTTTCAACGGATTCGGATTTGCCGTGCAATTTTGCGCCGGAACACGCGGGAAGTTCCGGCGTTACATCACTACCGTATTGGGTTCGGCGGTATGGCAGGTCAGCTTGGAGCAGGCGACCAACGTTCTGGTCGGGAAGGAGATTGTACTAGATGGAAACAATGTGTATTAGGACTAAACAGGAGGAAAGGGACGGCGGGCTACTCACCTTGATGTACGAGTTGTCGCGAGCGATAGGGTCGTTGTTAATTAGGGTTGCGGTACGTATCTTATCACCATCTCCGGCCATGCGGAAGCAGCCGTAGCGCACGAGCGAGCCTCTATCGATCCGTTGCTCGAGCTCTGGCCCAGTAAGCTCAAGCGCACGGTAAACCGTGCCAAAATACTTTTTGAGCTGGTTTTTAAGTGGCGTGTTCAGCTGTACACTGCGATTCACGGGTACACCTAGTATAATGTCGGGGACTACATGGTCGCATAAGTATGTATTTGAATAGGATGAAAAGAAATACTTGCATTCTGGGTACAATGTCTTGCGGGATGACATTTCCACACCGTCGACGTATCTGTAGTTGACGGTCGGCCTCGAGAGTGAGGGTAGGCTGTGGATTTTGGACACGATCTGCATTTGCGCACGTCATTGTACGTAGTTATCGAGATGTGCGAGGGTCGAACGCGATTCTTGACGGCGGGCAAGATGTGGCCACAAAATCACTCCATAATAAATGCCCAAGATGCCCAGAGTGGGCCAGTTCGTCAGAGGTAATACGGAATATGGAGCAGAGCATGGATTGTAAGCGGGCAAGCAGGGAGGCGAGACGCACAATGTTGGTAATAGTATCTGAAATGTGCGTCAGTATATGAACGAACAAAGTTTTGTACTTACTCTTCGTATTGGGTCACCCATTGCTTGATCGTCCGCTCGAGCTCGTCGATCTCGGCCGTTGTAATCTTGAATTTGAGGCAACATATCGTGACCTCGCGAATGAGCAGGAAGTGCCTAGATGTACGGTTAGCAAGTGGGATGACGCAGAAAAAAATAGACTAAAAACTTACTCGTAATACCGGCGCGGTAGCATATTTTTGAGCAGAATCGGTGTGAGGTACTGAAACCAGAAAGCGAACGCTTCCGCCTTGAAAAGCGTGAAGTCTTGAGCGATATCGGGGAGCGTGCCAACAAATGCTGCGGGGATCGTTCTGGTTGCCTGTGTGGTAAGTCGACCAACGGCCTCCCATTGTGCTTGGGTTAGTTGATAGTTCCCGGTGCCCTGGCTCATACCCTTGAACTTCCCGGTCCAATGGCGGATCATGTTGGGGACTAAATTTTTGAATATAAGATGCATGAGATCATATGGGAAACTGGACGGGAGGTCGAGTGATTGCAAACGTGCAAAGACGGGCCGCCCATTAATACCTACATCCTGCCTGAGTGCGTTTCGCTGGGCTTCCGTGGTCGCAGCCTCGATCCTAAGAAAGTGAGCGAGGAAAAGTTCCTTGGTTCGCATGATTTGATCGTACGGGAATGGAGCCAGCACGTTGGGGCGCTTCAACGGCACGTAGTAGACCGATGTGCGTGCCAGTTGGCAGAGCACACCCTGGATGTAGCACGCACAGCACGGCGTGAGTGCATTGTGTCCTTTCATGCAAAGAACCTTCGTAAGCGTGGGGATATCGCCGAACACGATTATAATAAAGGCACGGAGAATAAAATGATACACTTCACTGGTTGGGCGAAGTCCAGTGCACTCGACGCCGTTCTCGAGACGCAAAAACTCCTCCACAAGCGGGATAAGGAACGAGTTGATATCCTTGCATTGTTTTGGGCCGCCAATGATCCCAGCACAAATAACGTTCTCGAGGCATGTGCGTATCTTGGGGTGGAGATTATAAATGATGAAAATTAGCGGCCAGGCGGTAGAGTACCCACGACGACGTCGCTTGAAGAGCGACAAGCCGTCGGTCGCAAATCCGACAGCGATGTCCTCCGGGTTGTCGAAAAATCGGTAGCCATTGCCTGCGTGAACCGGAGTCTCTCGAAGTTTCCGATAGTTCTCCCCATCAAATACATCTTGGATGACGCCGGGCTCGTACGCTTCCTCGGCCTGAACTCGATAACGAAGTTTGTCGGCCATCGAAGCACTCTGGAACAGGCCCTGGAGCTGAGGGATAATCGGGTTATAATGGAAGTACCGCCTCGCCTTGCCGCCAGTCGTGTACCGTCTCTCCCCGCAGAACGGACAGCTATCGAGATCCTTGTATTTACCTAAAAAACAAATGCAAGAGTT
>WSLM01000506.1:0-15681 GCA_019677335.1 Ceratobasidium sp. UAMH 11750 | reverse complement strand
ACCCCTAACATCCCCCTCCCCTATAGTGGCATTGCCCCTATCATTTCCAACCCCACCCGGCCTACCTGTCTCCCCCTCGTGCGGTGCCCGGATGTTACTGCTGTTACCCCCTTGGGAAGTCTACGTGCGGGCCCCGTCATTGACGGGCTGTTATCCGTGCGGGCTGCAATGATTGACGTGATGTTACTGTTACTCTATTGAAGCAGCTCTCAAATGCCATCAGACCGTGACTCGCGCATGAACCACAAGCTAACCTACCATATCATTATCATGAAGGTATTTAAGTCCCCTGGTGATCTGCAGACACTGAAGCCCAGTGGTTAGTCAAATCGAGCAAAAAGGTCTGTCTCACCAGATCAAGACGATCCACGCCAGGGTTTTTAGCAATATACTCTGGTAAACTCCCATTTTCCATCCAGGGTGACACCATCGCCAGCTGGCCACGATGTTGGGCAAGTCCATATAGCTCGAGTACGTTTTCATGCTTGCATTTAGACCAAGTGTGTATCTCGCGGGCGACTAGCTAATCGGGCCGAGGCTCTGACCGGTGCCAAACGACATAAAAGTGAGGACTTACTTTCAGGATTTTATGTTGCTTATCATCCTGAACACCATATCTGGCACACTTGACAGCAACCTTTGTTCCAGTTGTTGTTCGACCCGAGTAAATATCTCCGAACCCCCCTCCATGAGTGGGGTATTCGCTGAAATGATTCGGATCCAAACTTAGTGTAATATCTGTGCAGCCATGGTCAATCAGGACCGAGATTATATCCGACAAAGACTGGAGAAATTGATCGAAGAGGTTTAGTCGACAAGTCTAGGTCAGAGGATGATGACGGACCGTCGGAGAGGCTACCGCTTTACCATAGGGTTCCGACATAGGACTAGCGCAAGTGGCCCTTTTGTAAACCCGGAACTTGAGCAGACGCTAGCTTTCGAGAGCCCAGGGGGAGGGGTTGTGTTATGGTGACCGAGGTTGGACAGTTTGGGCACGAGCCGGCGGGCGCCTTTCCTCAGCTCGGATTTAGCCTAACACCGTCGCCCACGTGGCTTGGCTTGTGGCTAATTTTTCTTACTCACCCAGCTTGACGATCATATAAAGACCTTGGGTAATTTTGGTAAATGCCCTATTGTCCATGTGGCACAACAGTCCCAAGCTCATTCAGTGTCAGGCATCCCTCCATGAACTCGGCGTCCAGTTTATGTAATATGACAAGCGGCGAACAAAAATTACCGGTAAGTTAATATCTATGACTAGGGTCGGAACACTGCAAGCCACGGAAACCGGACGAATGTCGAGATTTCAGCTAAGAGTGAGTTATTAACCATATTTCCATTGAGTTCGATGATGAAGACCGATGATGCACGGTTCAAGCCAGCATCCGAACGAGAGACGAGGCTTAGTTGTAGGCGAACTTCAAGATCCTCACGGCGAGGAGTCGGAAGTTTGTCGCCATCGAGCACTCTTGGACTCCAAGATCTGGTATCGTTGCTCCATTCTACACCAAACGATTGCGTGTAGCGGAAGTGCGGAAATATTGGAGCATTGGATAGTACCAGTGAAACGTACATCTGGCGAGACTCAAAGACTCATTTGAACAGGGCATAACTCGTCTTCTGTCGTTATACCGAACGCACACTACTAGAGAAAGGAATGGACAGTGGTCAACGATTAAGAAGGTGTTCCTCCCTAGCGCTAACAAAAGGTTCAAGGATATTTGGGGCTGAATAAACGGTTGACTGTATATTAGCTGTGTTGCCCCATACTCGAAACTTCCTGCTGTGTCCAAGGTATCTAAAGGGGAACTACGTCTTTGGGAAATGGATAATCTCTTGATGACCCGTGGGTTAACGCGAGCACGGGTAGATGAACCCCGCGTTCATATGAGCATCGGGACACTAGGTACGCCGAATAAGTGCTAAACACCCCTTAACACTAACTAACTTTACGAAGCTCAGATTTTTCATTCTCATCCCCGCAGCGCCTCGCCACCTACAGCGGGGCATGTGTTGCACCAGCAGATAGCCTCAAGATTGTTTACGAATACACCCCGAGTCGCCCAATCATCTCGCAGCTATTTCTGCACTCCGTGCCAAGGGCTGCTATTATCAAGGGCAGTTACTCGCGATATAAACCTAACCGCATATAGCCATCTTGCCGCACAACATCTGCGAGATGGTGACTGCTAGCACTGCCTTGTATGCTTTCAGACACCCACGAGTTGGAGTGGCTACCGCAAGCAGTAGAAACCATGCGAATATGTGATTCTTTAACCTCATACGCTTTGGCCTTTCCCACAGTTCGGCGATACTCTGTTAGGGACCTGATACGCCACCGATACCATTGCGTTTATGTGGAGAGAAACCGGAGTGAAAACTGTGAATTATGGCGTTATGTCGGTTCTGGTTGCAGTATACACAAATCGTTAGGCATCTAAATTCATAAGCTCAACCACGAGGTGTCATCCATGAGCCTAACCGGTGAATGCAGCACTGGTTCTGCGCTTTGAGTCAGACAACGGAGCGCCTCGATTCAACTCAGGAACCGGCTCGAGATGGGAATTAGACATTAGGGCACTACAATTGGGCCCAAGTACGGCACATGTATACAAGTTCTGGCCGAATCAACTATTGGGAGAAATGGTGGCCATTTACCAGGAAGGCAGCCCTCGGACTCGCTAAGGCAGTTGCCGTGGTGGGTCAACGGTCACGTGAACTAACTCACGATGACACATCTATTTTTAGGCTCCGTACGAATACCTCAAGTGAAGAGGTGTCGCCACGATGCAAATAAAATCACATATATTGGTATATGCGGTGTGTACCTGACGGTGAAGGGGTCAGGAACCCGGCTGAGTTTGTTATCAAGGTATCTCCGGGTAACGCTCGGGCTGACCTGTAGTAGCTGCGAATATTCAGCATGGTTCGAGGCCCATGCGATGCAGCCTGGACATGGGCGAGCATGTTTAAATATCTATTTATAACTTGGGATGTCACCTTGAGCGCAACACACAGGGGTCGAAGAGATTTTCAGGGAATCCACGGTAATGTAGCACATTCAGCGTAATTATACAAGGTCGTAACGCCTGCGCATGCCGACCTCATGAGTCCGGTAGCACCGTTATTCTTGACCTTCATCTTCTGTATAAATCCATGCTTCTGAGCACACCACATCTCACAACGATGTGACCCTTCGTTGCTTCGCCCCCCACCATCTCACTATCTCGCGCACCGCTATCCTTTTTCTCCCACCATTCGGAGATACTCTCTTTAGCACGGTAGCCAGCCGTGAGGCAAGTCCCAAATGGCTGTGGCGTAACACAAGGAAAAGGAACTGAGGAAATCCACGGCAAGAGGTTATACTAATGGAATTGCAAAAACAGTGCCTCACGATGTCAACGGAGGCTCCTTCAGGACCGATTTTAGATCCCGGGAACCTATAAAACAACACCACAGAGTGCACTTCTCGCTCACCATCCCAACTCTCCAAAAACCTGCAGAATCGATACATCCAATCATGCGCACTCCTGCCCTCTCCACCTCCCTCCTTCTCCTCTGCTTCTTCTCCGTCGGGTTCTCCTCTCCTACCCCAGCTCAGCCTGTGGGTGACGGCGCGCCTGCTCTCATGGAGCGTGCCCCATCCTCAAACTCGGCCGACCCAATCGCCGCACCCGGCAATGGTGGGAACCGTGCGCCCTCTTGCCGGCGTTGTGCAAAATGGTCATATCAGTGTTGCAGCACCGGGTACGTGTTGCGAGAGTTACTGTATGGCACATATCTTATTGGTTTTTTGGTTGGCAGGACTCATTGTTGCCGAAATTCTGAGTATGGACCGTGGACTTGCTGCGTTGACCATCATACGTACTAGCTTAGCATGCACAGTAGGCCAAGTTATCCATGTCTATGTGCTTTAGTATACTGAAAACTCTTGTGCATGTCAGTAAAGTCAAAACGTCTCAGAACGGGTTTGAATAATAGGGTGTTGACCGATGTACTCTACATCTCCTCAGGGATTTGAATAAATGTCTTAAACTTACTTCTTGTGGTCGGAGACGTTCTGGCAACGAAATGTAGCAGATCTATCGTGAATGGGACAAAGTTATAATATTCAACAGAACAAAAAACGCATACAGCCTCAAGGCACATTTCATTGACCAGCCGAGCATATATCAACCACGGCCATAAATAGGGTAGCATCCAGGCAACAAACTATTGATCCTCATTTTACTGAAACTAAAGTTGTGCCTTGGGATTTTTACGGAGCTTTTGGCCCACCCCATAGGCAGAGTAACCTCCCAAGGTAACCCATGTCCACATCATGTTCTGTTGAAACATGATATTCTAGCGTCTTATTGTTTGCTAACATCAATGCCCCTTGGCTAGCAGAGAAAGTAACAGTGTCCATATATGCAAATTTCAATCAAAAATGTCTACATTGTGTCGAGCCCACATACAAGGCTGACCACCCATTTTTCGACTCATATTTTTATCCAATTTTGTCCCATCGGCATAGGCTTTGGCTATATATCCTGGTCTCTTGCATAAGGGGGAAATTAAACCTGCCAAATCTGTCCTGTCCTTGGCCTCTCAGCCCTTCTCCAGACAATGCCCGCCCAACCAATCCGTGATTTTTTCAAGGCATCGGTGGTCCACATATCGCACATTATGCAGTAAAACATCAAAAAGAGATTAAACGAACAGGGTTCCGTAGCGTGAGGATGAATTTGATATATTACGCACAGAAGGCCAGTAAAACCAAATAATGCACCAAAATTACAGTATATGAACCATATCTTAAGCATAATCGCACTCCTGTCTCAAAAACCGTGTTTTGATGTCTTCGCAAAACTCCGCAGCCCAGTCGTCATCTCCAGCAAGCAAGTCTGAGCAATCAGCGTATTCTTTCATGCAGTGGGTGATTACTCGGCAAAAAGTCCAGCAATTGTACTGGGCAAATTTTGTGAGCAAATATGATCAGCATCCAAGTTCAAAATACAGGCTAATACCCTCTTACCTTCCTTGACCGTTCTATCTCGTTCAAAAGACAAAGTAGCCTCATGAGGCGGCTCGTGTCTGTCGGGTGCCTCAGTTGTGAGTCGCTCAAGGATTACATCATTAGTTGGCCGCAACGCCTCTATATCACCCGAGATGGTAGCAGTATCAACGTAGGAGTTTAGCCATAGAGCGTCGCGTGTGCGCCTAGATCGCGTTCCTAACGATGACTCGCGCTCTAGCCGGATACAGATGCACCCCGTTGGCGTTGAGATGAGGCTCTGCTCAACCTCAACTAAGATGTATTCTTGCATTCCTGGCATCCTACAGCGGGCGACTTGTCGAATGTGACCACGGTATTGTCGGCTACAGAATTGAACGAAGCTGAGTTTTTCGCCCTGAAAAGAGAGCAAAATGATTGCCCGGTGATAGAATACGGTGAGTGGAAAGTTGGATTCTGGATAGAGCTACATACTTCGATGAAACTTGCACTAGCAAGGATTGACGCGAGCTGTATTCCGTCAGAATCACCTTGCGCCATCTTGATAATGCAATTATGCTCACCTCCTCCTTGATTTGAGGGGCCTCAGGGCGGCAGGCGCTATCGTGATTCCAACATTTCGTCATAAGATCCCATAGTCGATTCTTATCACCCTGTACTTTCATGGAATCGTCATATCTGAGAGGGAAACGCTGCTGGACTAGCACTTCGACCAGTACCGCCAGATCGGCTTTGTCCTCGTAAGGAACTGCGCCAGTGACTGTTTCCTACGAACTGATTTTTAAGTTCGTCTGCTAATGAATAAGAACCTAGACACACTAGTATTGTCTGGAGGGGGAGATTAGCCGGTGGTACGCAATTAATCGCATAGGTCTCGGCTCACCATTCCAAGCGCATATACGTCGGCTTGTGTGCTCCGGGAAGAGTTCCTCATTATCTCAGGAGCCTGTAAAGAGCGGTTTGTATCAAGGTTAACAAGTGTCTCCTTGGGGTGCTCACCGCCCAACGGAGGGTGCACATCACGCCGGTCCCGGTCGTATCAGTCCCGGTCGTAAATCGGGCGCTTTGCTGGCCTAACTTGGTGTTACCAAAGTCTGCGAGCTTTGGAACCCCGTCCTCGGATACGAGAATATTGGACTACATAGCTGGTCAGCAAGTGCAATGGATTGACCATGCATTATTTACGCCTTTGAGATCGCCGTGGATCTTTGAACCATAGTCAAATTGTGTGTCACGCACTTGGTAAAATAACACACCATATCTCCCTTATGGAGATACTCAAGTCCCTCCGTAATTTGAAGACACTGAATAAGGGCTATAAGCGAGGCCCCAACAATGAAACAAGACTCACCAGATCAAGTCGATCTACCTCGGGTCGCTTGGCAACATATTCCGGTAGAGTCCCGTTCTCCATCCAGGGAGAAATAATTGCAAGTCGACCGCGATGTTGAGCAAGCCCAAACAACGCCAGGACATTTTTGTGGTCGCACTTTGACCAGGCATGTATCTCACGGGCTACTCGCTAAGCCAAATGTAAGATACTTGCTTAATAACGAACCTTGAATGTGTGCATACCTTCAGATCTTTGCCGTCTCCATGGTCCTGGGGTTTGTGTCTCGCGCACTTGACCGCCACCTTTGTGGCGTCCTTCATGCATTTGACCCACATAAATATCTCCAAATCCTCCTGCGCGGATTGGGTATTCACTCATGCTGTTCGCATCTAGTCCAAATGTGACATCCTGGCAGCCGTGTTCCGTCAATACTTGAATAATTCCCCACAAGGACTAGGCGCTGATCAATATATCTGAGCCAACGAGGATCTTACTGATGAACCCTCCGCGGAGGTTGAACTCGTAGCATCGGTAGATATTGGCATTGCTTCCATTATCTAGCTCCTGAGGGTAGATCGCTCCGTGTGTCTATGGAGTAGGAGTCAATGGTTGATATGATGGTGACCCATCACAACGGCGAATCTAAGCGCTCTTCATCGAGCCGATTTGCAAATACCAGTTCAGCGCCCAATCTGTAGCGCTCCGAACCCCCTGGGCCTAATCATGCCAGTGGGATACGATGCGCTCAAGCTGCAAAAGCGGGTAACTTGAAACACTCACAAAGGCGCTACATCATTCAGTTGCTTTTACTTGCCTAACGTGTTAGCTGTTACTCGTCGTTGTCTAGGAGATGAGGTGAGAGCACGCCTAAGCAGTATGAGATGCACCGACTTCGGTTTAAGATGGTAGGCCATATGTAGCTATCCGCAGTGATTCGGTGTGCATAGCGGCCTGACGGGGAAAATTACGAACGCATTGTGTCCAGAAGTGACGATACTGCTAATTTTGACTGAAATATATCTTGCGGAGCCCCATAGGTACAGGTGTATGCGCGGCTCATCATCCGGTGTGGCTCTAATGCTCCACTTCCAAGGGCATCAGAACAGTGTCTTATCCTGCAGCTTCCCCATAGGCTGGGTCGTGTTCAATCAAGACGTGCGTGCCTATATATCATATCCCGAGCTGTACATCGGGGTCATGCGAATTGCTGTCGTCCACGTTTTCTTGGTAGACCGAAATCTGAAATGCGGACATAGGTGGGTTAAGTATGTCTAGGTTTCAGTCTTTGTTCAAATACGTATGGACAGTCTTGGACCGGCATCATCTCGGCGGGTCCGTGATGCCGAAAAGTCGAGCAGTGCCAAAGCCTAGGTCGATGAGTCGAGAATCACCAAAAAAGAGATTGGCCTCTGCTACCCCTGAGAGTGATGGAAGAGGGGCAGGCTAAGAAGTCTCTTTTATGTGCACTCGTGATGAGAGCTTTGACTCAGTCTCTCGTAACGGTTATCGGGCTCAAGAGGAGATGATTTTCGGCCACTCGTTCGAATAAGTTATTTGGAGTGGAACAGACGGGAGGGATGCGCGGCTGACCGTCTAGCATAGCTCTAGCGCTCTGCTTGAATTAACCTTGAGACAATGTCAGGGCGACCTGGCCAGACGAGTGCAATCTTGCAACCTCAGGTTTCGTGACCAGTCTGTGGATGAGTAGGGCGTCGGTAGTATGCGTCACGAGGCTGAGACTGGTCACTCGAGTTACGGTGCTGTACGTTTTATTGGTAGCTGCTTGTGGCCGGGAGTGCGGACGCACGCGAGCTACACATGTCCGTAAATACGAGTGGACCAAGAGCTGTTCGATAGGCTCGCATGAACGAGATCACGCTGCGCTTGAGGCTGTGATCTAGCTTATTGAGAATGCCCTAAATGTGATGCATTGCTATAAGAAATCGTCAGTCGAGGAAAATACTAAGATCACAAAAGGAGTAGCGGAGCAGCGGGCCAGTCGCAGTGGTTATTCGTGTGCCACGCGCGAATATCTCCCACATAATTTGGTACGGGCAATGCTAACGTACCAATTTGTTTCAAGCACCAAACGGTGATGGTGCATGTAACGTGCTCGGACTTTCAATCTTGGTCCCGGCTTACGTTCAAGACGCAGTATCCCTCCAAGTGCGCATGAACAGCCTTTGGATCCACGACCTCGTACTATCAAAAAGCCAACTAGTAGAGCTGTGCGAATGTGTAGGTCGACGATAATCAACAAATAAGAGACCGCAGCCCACGGCACGGAGTAAGCGACGGCGCCTCCGTACCCAAGACAGGGGCGGGTGATTACATAATCATATCCGAGGCAATACGCTGCACAGCTGGCCCTGGATCTATAAAACAGGCAACGACCGCGACGACCGCAACGTCTTTTACGATGTCGCGCTACCCAGATGCAAGTAATTCAATTTTTCATTTTACCGAGGCTAATAGTTTATCCAGGACGAACGCTACGGGCACCCGCTATCTCCACCTCCTCCATCCGACCTGTACCACTACAACCAATTTAACAACCCAGGCCCACCACCGTCGTCGACTCCAAATCCGTATTTGCCTTCGACGACGCCAAACCCCTACGCGCCATCGACCACTCCGAACCCGTATCCACCCGCACCGCCGCCTCTCCCCCAGCAGTTCCCAAGTTACCCGCCGCCGCCGCAGAGCCACACACCACACCCGCAGTCATACCCGTCGCCGACGCCAAACCCGTTTGACCGCCCACCGAGTGCTGCGTATTCGCTTTCTCCGAGTCAACACCAGTCTTATGCTGACCCGTATGGAAACACCAACGTCGGCACGCCCTCGACCTACCCGATCAAAGAGGAGCATACTGGTTATCCGTACCCTAGTCAGAGCGGTGGAGGATATACACAAAACGCAACTCCGGCACCTGGACCGTCCATGACGAGCGTGCAGCTTCACGACGACGGTTATGTTGATGTTGGACGCGAGTTGGAGGAACACGACCACGGCGCGACGCCATTACTCAATCGACCTCTGACTATTCCCGGCATGGAGGACGACGCGCACGAGCCAGAGCATGAAGATAACATCCACTATGGCGCGATTCCGCAGCGGCAGCCAAGGCGGTACAAGACCATCAAGAAGATTCCGTAAGCCCTTTTAGGTTTTCAGTTGAAGCAGAGGTTGATAATCAGTGTGTAGTCTGTATCACGGGAACCTGGTGTTCGACAATGCCGTACCGAGTAAACTCTTGGACATGTGCGCAATCAAGAATGATCGCGAGTTTACGCATATGCGGTATACTGCTGCGACGTGTGATCCTAATGACTTTATGGTTCGTCCTAGCTTCTTCTTTCTTTTTGCGCGTCTGACACGAGATTCGGACGGTTAGGAAGAGAATTACACCCTCCGTCAACGTCTCTATGATCCTCCGCGTCGGACCGAACTCTTCATCGTAATGACAATGTACAACGAGGATGAGGAACTGTTCACGCGTACAATGCACGGTGTCATGCAAAACATCAAGCATTTGTGCACGCGGGAGCGGAGCAAGACGTGGTCCAAGGACGGCTGGAAAAAGGTTCGTATCAAGGATAACTGTTGTCCCGAGACTAATGATTTTGGCTATTAACAGGTCGTAGTATGTGTCGTATCCGATGGACGTCTAAAGATCAATTCGCGTACGCTGAGCACGATTGCGGCTATGGGAGTTTATCAGGATGGTGTAGCCAAGAACGTCGTCGACAAGAAGCCTGTGACGGCGCATATCTACGAGTATACCACGCAGAGTGAGTCTAGTCTCATTTCCGCCCGCTATGGCTAGGAAGGTTAAATATTGACGGTGGCGTTTTGACAGTTTCGGTGACGCCGTCGATGCGAATCGAAGGTGCAGAACGGGGTATCGTACCGTGCCAGATTATATTTTGTTTGAAGGAGAAGAACCAGAAGAAGATCAATAGTCACAGGTGTGTCCACCCTTGCGCTTGAGTCTCGTACCAAACTTTAACCATATTTCCCTAGATGGTTCTTCAACGCCTTTGGCCGCGTCCTCGAACCCAACGTCTGCGTTCTTCTCGACGTCGGAACTCGTCCTGGTCCAACAAGTATCTATCATCTCTGGAAAGCGTTTGATATCAACTCGAACGTCGGCGGCGCATGCGGAGAGATTGTCGCAGACAAAGGACAATGGGGAAAGAACTTGCTCAACCCACTCGTCGCGGCGCAGAACTTCGAATACAAAATGTCGAATATTCTGGACAAGCCGCTGGAGAGCGTGTTTGGGTATATCACCGTGTTGCCGGGTGCGTTTAGCGCGTATCGGTGAGTGATTTCCGTCGTGTGTGGCGGGGCGGTGGGTTCTCATGTGCCTGATTGGTAAGGTATATCGCGCTGCAAAACGACTCGACGGGCGAAGGACCGCTTCAAAAGTACTTTTTGGGCGAAAAGATGCATGGAGCTGGCGCGGATATTTTTACGGCGAATATGTATCTCGCTGAAGATCGTGTAAGTGCGTCCATCTTTTGATTGGTCTCGACTAAATTGTGGGTTGGCTAGATTTTGTGCTGGGAACTTGTATCCAAGCTCGGTGGATCGTGGATTTTGCATTACGTGAAGAGCGCGTACGCTGTGACGGATGTACCGGATCAGGTTCCCGAGTTGGTTAGTCAACGTAGGCGATGGTTGAATGGAAGTTTCTTTGCTGGTAAGTCTAGTCTCTAATGGAATTATTCCCGCTGATTTGAGGGTTGTAGCCGTGCATTCGACGGTCAAGTTCAACTATATTTACAGAAGCTCGCATTCGTTTGGACGCAAGGCGTGGATTCATGTCGAGTTGTTTTACCAGACGTTTAATCTAATATTTTCGTGGTTCGCACTGGTGGGTCCCCAATCACCTGTTTTGCTCGAGTACTTATGATGTGATCTGTGACAGGGCAACTATTACATCGCCTTTGTGATTTTGACGCAGTCGATGGAACAGCTGGGACCCAGGGCGATCCACTATCTGAACATTATCCTCAACTACTTTTATCTCGGCATGTTGACCATGTGTTTCTTGTTATCGTTGGGTAATCGACCACAAGGGTAAGATCACCGGCTTTCTCGGGCGACGGTCGCTGATGAAAACGATTTTAGGTCTAAATTTGGGTACACGATGGCTTTTATTGGGTTTGGACTGATTACGGTTTACATGACGGTGAGTCTCGTTCGTAGATGGGGGCGGTGGTTCTGAACCATATCGTTTTGATAGTTTGCTGCGTTCTTCTTGGCAATCAAGTCGATCAACGAGTTGACGTCGACCGAGGGTCCGCTCAACTTTGGCGACTTTTTCACCAACTCGATTTTCCGAAACGTCGTAATATCCATTGCGGCGACGTTGGGGCTGTACATTGTTGCTTCATTGTTATTCGTAAGTCCCCTTGTTGTGTGTTTCTTGGCGCAACGTTGCTTATGACTGTGGGATAGCTGGAACCATGGCATATGATCACGTCGTTTATTCAGTACCTTCTGATGGCGCCGTCGTATATTAACGTTTTGAACGTTTATGCTGTGAGTACAGTGCTTTGCTGTGAACTTGGTGCTGAATGCGTGGGTAGTTTGCAAACGTGCACGACGTTTCGTGGGGTACCAAGGGTGACAACAAGGTCAGCACGGATCTTGGTGTTGTCTCGACGGGCAAGGACAAGGGCACTGTCGAGGCGAGTGTGCCGACCGATCAGCGGGATATCAATGCGGCGTATGAGGATGCTATGGCTGTGCTTAGTGAGTGCTGTTTGCGTTTTGCACGGCCGTGGTTAATGTGGAGTAGATTCGAAGCCGCCGGTGGTTGAGCAAAAGCGAGATGCGGCGACAAAGCAGGAGGATTATTATAGGAGTTTCAGGACCAAGTGAGTATTTCTGCGTTGTTTGGGTGTATCTTGGGGCTGATTGTTTGGTAGTGTGCTGTTGGCTTGGACGTTGAGTAATGTGAGTCGCATATAGTCTACAAGACGATACGTGTTGGCTAACATGAATTGGTGTATAGGGTCTCCTGGCTGCGGTAGTAAGTTCCGCGACGGGTCCGAGCGCAACAACGAGCGCGAACAAGGCTGTTGGGGGGTACATGGCGTTTATCCTATTTTCAGTCGCTGCGCTCGCAGGCAAGTGTCCATCCATCATACCAATGCAAGATCAAACTGACATGATACGATAGGGTTCCGATTTGTTGGATCTACGGCGTACATGATTATTCGACTCTTTGCTGGCGAGTAGAGAATGAGTGAATAGAGGTTGTGGGACAGGACAGACGATCTGGGTTTTGGGTTGTATTGAATGTATTTATTTTGTTTGTTGTTAATGAACAGTTGGGTGGTTGTGATTTGGGCGCTGTTTGCTAGATGAGGTTGAACGAGCTTGTCCGCTGAGCGAAAGATTTTCTCCGAGCTTTCGTTTTTGATGGCTCTGGTCGGCAAGCTGATGCTACTCGGTCTCTCCGATATCTGCGTTGGTGTCGGGTGCCTGGCTCCATCACACCCCTTTTTAGGGGCGGCACTTGAAGGGAAAAAATGACGTGCATAATGCATCGACGCCCGGCAAGAACACTGGCTCGAAGCGCCCAAAATACCCCAGCTTTTCACACCGAGTGTAATCAATGGCATAATCACATGTTCGTTGTCTTAGGATGCTATATAAACAACTAGGAAACCTTTAGGAGGATACAGACGGAAGACGGAAGCGGCGTGAAATGTGAATGTTTGCCACAAGCCGCACTGGATGTCACGTGATTGCCACCTATTTGACAAAATCATATCTGTCAAGCCTGTGGCGGCAAGGCTGTGTTCGCGCTTTTCTCCCAGACACCGGTGTCGCATTGGAAGACGTTCAACACGAATGTATAACGCGATAGACGGTTGAATTCCTTGGCTTAGATCCGAGTATTGCCGCCATCGTCGTTCTCGTTGTACCTTGCTGCGTTGCGCTCTGGGTTCTGCTTGTGCCCACCTGCTTCTATCCTATCCTCACCCTCCTCTGTTTCCCAGTATCGGAAGCTACTAGAGCGAGCCCACACTTTCGATTTTCCTCATACGGGTGGAGGTTTTTCCCTGGCAACTGTCACAATGTCGATACTTCCTGCCAAAGCAACAATATCCGCAAAGGGACCTCTGGTAGGACTTGTCTATCTCAAGCGTACGAATTTGTGGTTCTTATCCGCCCGCCCAGTCCCTAGCGGATATTATCCCAATCCTTGTGAATCACGGCTGTCCAGATATCACGTCAAGATTGGACACGAGTGCCTTTAGCGAGTTCCCTTTACATGGAGGAGGTTCTGGGGACGTATATTTGGGTCAGATGAAAGGTGGCATCAAAGTCGCTGTCAAGTGTGCTAGGCATCGTGTTGAAGACGAAAGGCGCCGTCAAGATCTCAAGGCAAGTTTTCGGTTGTGAATGGCGAATTGCAACCACATAGAAAACTAATATCGAAGATAGTTTATAGCTCGTGAGATTCATGCCTGGTCAAAGTGCAATCATGAAAATATACTTGCGTTGTTTGGGCTCGCTCAGTATCGTGGCCGACTCGCAATTGTTTCTCCGTGGATGGAGAACGGAACTCTGCCAGAGTACATCGCCAAGGAACCTGATGTAGATCGGCTTGAACTGGTAAGACTGACTTGACCACCAAACGATTGCTAATTCCCCGTGCCTAGTGCCTTCAAATTACCCACGGACTCGCATATCTCCATGAGCAAAACATGGTATGTCTACTGGGCATGTTCGCGTGCGGTGTTATCTGATTATTGATCAAGATTCATGGCGATTTGAAAGGCGTAAGACGCGTGGTTGATACTCTCGCAGCATTCACTCACTATTTGTACAGGCTAATGTCCTTGTATCCGAAACAGGTGTACTGAAACTCGCTGACTTTGGGAATACCAAGTTGAAGGAACAGAATTCGCTCCATTTCTCAACAAGAACTGGGCGCGTTTTCTCCCTTCGCTGGGCTGTGAGTAACTTTGTGGCGGATACTTTAACGTTCCATGCTACGGATGATTTTTCAGGCTCCGGAAATATTAGAGGGATCGCCGTGCAGTGCGCCAGCAGACATATATGCGCTTGGAATGGTAAGTTGCCAAGCAACTCATTCTCTCAGTCGACTGAGTTGATCATTAGACAATATACGTTTGTGAATTCATTTACGTAGGCTAAGTATACTCAAAGAGAGATCATTCATAGGAGACTGTGACCGGCATCGTACCGTATGCGGAAAAGACTGATCCAGCGGCATTGGTGGAAGTGATGATTCATCGTAGTCAGGTTAACCAGCCCCCATCCACCCGAAGAGAAATACTGGGATGGGGTCTGGGACGGCCTCCTAGGGCCTGACTGGGTTCCCTGCGTTAGATCAATCGATTAGATCCAAGACTAATGAAAACCATGCTCCGATTACAATCAGGAGTAATCGATCCCAGCTAACGCAGGGAACCCAGCCAGGCCCTAGGAGGCTGTCCCAGACTAGATTCATCGCCGGTTTCCTTCTAGGAAAGATAGCTCTATTCGAGTTCGGTGCAACAAAGATCATTTGTGGAACATGGTGGAGAGCTGTTGGAACCACAAGATTTCCTCTCGGCCAATAGTTAACCAAGTTAGGGCGCAGGTGAGGGATATCAGACTATTAATACGAGCTTAAACATCACTAATGAAAAACCCAGCTTGTTTCGGTTATGGCCGAAATTTCTGTGGATGGGAATGGAACTGATAAGGTATCTTAACGAACCGACAAAGCGAGGCTGACTGACTCATTGATATTCTTGGTTTTTAATCCGCAAGAGCCAACTCAGCGCTGGTGGAGTAAGTGCTCGCGTTATTCAATAAAATTTTCCTGGTTGTATGCGGTCTAACGATCCTGTCTAGCTGCTTAAAAATGTCGGGCGCATAATGCGCAATCGAGTTCGGTTTAACTCGGTTGCCCATGTTAGGTACTCCACCCAAGAGTCGACTGCGCAGGACCCGCCTGCCGTTTTCGATAGCTCCCCGGGGCCCGTTAGAGATACAGGCGGCAGGGATAATATGTTGACTCCACCAGTCGAGGGTCCGATCTCCAGCCAGGATGCGGCAATCATGATATCAGCTTTTCGTCAGATGATGCGCAAGCCAGATTTTACAATGCGGCCAGAAGATGAGGGTGATGCCCCTCAAAACACCCCTGAAGAGGAGTATACCCAGCTTTTCGCGTAATTGGAGACTGGTGGTGGTGTCTTGGACGTCTAAAGCGAGCGCGTGGCCGGGGGGGGGGGGGGGTTTTATTTGGACCACCGACCTAAAGCACGGCCGGTGGATTTGAGGATTGGGGGGGGGGCGGACAGGTATGGGC
>WSLM01000505.1:0-15698 GCA_019677335.1 Ceratobasidium sp. UAMH 11750 | reverse complement strand
GTCATAGAGAACAACAATTACGTCAATGTGGCTGAAGCTCTTTGACCCATATCTCTTCCAGCCAACGTCGACCACCCCTCCGCCGGCTATGGTCCTGCCTGAAGATTTGCAGACTCGTCTCAATGCCTTGACTGAGCGGCTTCGGAAGCTTGAGTCTACCTCCCTACGGGGAGGCGACGAAGACGAGCTTGACCGCCGCCACGAGTCCTGCGAAAAGAAATTACTCAAAATCTTCCGCGACACCTGCGCCTTCGTCCGGGAGGAAATTATAAAACAGAGCCCGCACCTTGCGGAAATTGTAGAGGCTACGCAAAAGATATTTGACGACGGAGTTGAATACGCATATGGTGATTCACATTTGTTCGATTTCCTCCCCTCTTGGGCCCACGACAATGCCGGTGGGCAGCCTCTGATCCTTGATACTACTGAAGGGCGACTCCCGCTCCGTGAGCATTGTTTCTTCGTATTTTATATCACACCCAGCTAATCTCACGGCTAGCGGTCGGTATCTTCAGTAATTTCCTCCAAAGCCTAGGACTCGAGGATAGGTCCAAAGGCGAGGCTTGAGTACACGAAACCTGTCATTTGCATTGGCTAACAGGGAAAACAGGCCAAATTCCTCCGGGTCCTTGGAAACAGACGTCGGGGCGCCATCCCAAAGCCTCTAAGCTCGCATGTTTTCGTCCTAGAAAGCTCGACTTGACGCCCATGGCAGCGAATTCACTGGCGAAGATCATTTACGACGCACGCTGCGAAGTTCAATCGACTTCGATCTCCGAGCCCATTGATATACACCTGTCTCAAGGCAACGCGTGTCTAGCCGTGATTGGGATGGGTGGATACAAACAGCGCGTGCCGCACTTGGAGTATTACCTTCTCGAAGGGAGCGAAGCGTCCAGCGACTTTCCTACCCCTCATTTCTTGAAACCCGGTCTTGCGGATGTCGCCGTCCATGCGACGACTGACGAGAGTCGTCGCCTCATCTTCGTGGCGGACAAGCACAGAGTCAAGTCGTTCGCCTGGGCTGCTCCGAACGGCGAGATCTACGAGGAACCTCATCCGACACATACTCTTGCGTCTGGTCAAGCCCGCGGTCCTCTTGCCGTGTTTCCCAACGGGACTATTGTCAAAGCCGGAGTCGGCAAAGTTGCGGTGTGGAATATCGATAGCCTTGGGACGCACGGAACGAATGGCCGCAAAATAATCGGGAGCAAGGACAGGAACACACGCGAGAACACATGGCGCGACGATCCCGAAGACATCGAGATGTCGTCTGGCAACCTTCCGAGCTCTTCCATCCAGTTCTCTGGCCACGCGGACTTGGCGGTGGGGAGGTGGAAACCTTTGGTCCAAGCGCCGTCGACCATGCTGTCCCAAATAGGCCGGTGTGGCTGCGCCACGATCGATTTGGAGCATGAAGGATCGGTGGTTGCTCGCTACCTTGGACACAGTGGTACTGTGACCGACTTGTCCGTCAGCGCAGGAGATCCCCAGACGTTCCTGACCGCATGCAGCGATGGCTTTGCTCGGTTGTTCGACACCCGCACGCCGCTTCCCGTCCTCACTTTCGATGCTTGCCAAAACACGGATTCTTGCGACTCTGCCGTTTTAGCCCATCCGGACGGCATCCCTAGTAAATGTGCTTCACTCTGTTGATCATGCTCCTCGCTCACTACCTTCCTATTAGCCGTATTTTCGGGGACTGACAAAGCCGAACAAATCAAGATGTGGGACGTTCGTGCTCATACGCCTGTCTATGAGCTCGCCACCGGAAACAACCGAGTCCAGTCTCTCGCCTGGGACCCGACACGCAACCACTTGTACGCTGCCACCGAATGCCGGTATTATGATTGGATGGGGTACCATCACGAGTATCGGTATGCGAGGCGTGGCGTGCGCGAGGCTCCAGTCCGTGACGAGGACGACGAGGACGGTTGGGTCGATGACGATGATGAAGACGACGATGAGTACACCGATCACGGTGAGGGCGGTTGGCCAGACAACGCTTGGCATCTGGAAACCCACTTTGAGTATATGTTTGACGCCGGAGACCATCGCGTTTGTAGGTCGTTCCTAGTTCGATGTGCAACTGGACACTAACCCAGTTATTCTTAGACCGCTATGCATTCAAGGAGGACCCCAATGTTTCAATCTTGCCGGAATACGGGGATGGTCGTCCAGGGGAGATGGATTCGTTTTGGTGATTTCGGGCCGGTGGGCAAGCTTTGGTACGCGGAATCGTCTTAACTGTACAATATGGTTTCTATTGAGATGTTAACTTTCAGTGTGTAAATGTATGTGGTTGATGCAAATGATGAAATGTTACGTCACCAGGTGGGCTAGTGCTATTTTGGGCAAACACGTTTCGGCCTCTTTCGGATAACATCCACCATCGTCGACTATGGTCTTGCCTAAAGCTTTGCAAACTCGTGTCACTCGTTCGAGTCGGCGACTGCGCAAGTTTATGAACAGCGCAGTACCCAACGATGAAGAAGACGAAGAAGAGATCGAGAAGAAATTCCTAAACATCTTTCGCGACATTTGCGTGCTTGTTCGAGAGCAAACTGCAAGTCAAAGCCCCCATCTCCCAGAGCTTTTAGAAGCCGTACAGAGAATCATCGATGAAGGGATCGAATACACGCAAGGAGAGCCCGACATGTTCGATTTTCTCCCTTCCTGGGCCCATGATAACGACGCTGGGCAGCCTTTGATCGAGGATACAGACGAGATAAACCTTCCACTTCGTGAGTAATCGATATGTGCCAGGAAAGCTCCTCGGATACTATTATGACCTTTGGTGTTGACAGCGATACATGTTGGACTCAAACTCATGCGAGCCCTCAAAGTTTCCGACAGTAGGCTCGACATCGGTAAGCGTCGCAAAATAACGCTTCCTATATTATGTCGCTAATAGGTTACTTATGCGAATAACTCCAGTCCCTTGGAAACGCGCTACGAAGCGACATTCCAAATCTTCACCACTTGCACGACTGCGTCCCAATCTTCCTGCCTTGACTCCGACGACGGCTGATGTACTGGCGATGAGTGTGTACGATGCGCGCTGCGAGATTCGATCGCAGGAGATTTCCTCCCCTATAAAACTGCGCCTATCTCGAGGAAGCATATGCCTGGCTTTGAGAACGGCGAGTGGGGGGAAGACCCGGTCGCCGGCTCAGTATTATTATCTTCTGGACGGGAGCGAAGCAAGCACCCGGTCTCGTTTCCCAACTCGCCACTTCATGGAACCCAGCCTCGCAAGCGTTGCACCCCACTTGGCGCTGGACGAAGCTCGACGGCTGATCTTTGTCGGCGACTATGACAGAGTCAAGTCCTACGCCTGGGCGGCTCTAAACGGCGAAAACTATAAGCGAAAACCTCTTCCAAC
Source organism: Ceratobasidium sp. UAMH 11750 (assembly GCA_019677335.1). Classification (NCBI taxonomy): domain Eukaryota; kingdom Fungi; phylum Basidiomycota; class Agaricomycetes; order Cantharellales; family Ceratobasidiaceae; genus Ceratobasidium; species Ceratobasidium sp. UAMH 11750. The sequence goes on along the minus strand of WSLM01000505.1, from coordinate 12,313 downwards.
ACATACTCTTCGCTGTTCTCGCGTCAGTGGTCCGATCACCGTACTTCCAAATGGTACCATTGTTCGGGCCGGAAAGGGCCGGGCTGCGGTGTGGGATATTAGCACTCTCGAGACACACGGGGAAAACGGGAAAGGGATCATCAGAGGAAATGACAGGAGCATCCGCGATGACCCCGAGCCTATTGAGGTCTCGTCCGGTAGCCCAGCCACCTCATATATCCAGTTCTCCGATCTGCCAGACTTATCCGTGGCTGGGTGGGAGTCTCCAGTTCAAGCGCCATCGACTATGCTCTGCCACTCGGATAATTACGACTGCGTTACGATTGATCTCGAGCACGGAGGGTCGATGACCGCTCGCTACCTTGGGCACGGCGGGACAGTTACCGACTTATCCGTCAGTGGAGGAGATCCTCGAGTGTTCTTGACTGCATGTAAAGATGCATGTGCTCGTCTGTTCGATATTCGCGCACCGCTTCCTGTCGTTACCTTCGACGCTTGTTCATCGAAGGAGCCCTGCTACTCAGCTGCTCTAGCTCATCCAGATGGTATCCCGAGTAAGTGTTTTCTACAACGTCTGTATTATCTTTATTAACGCCATCTTTTGTCAGCTGTCTTCACAGGCACAAGCCAAACCGAGCAGATCAAGATGTGGGACGTACGTGCTCGCGCGCCAGTTTACGAGCTCGCTACCGGGAATAATCAAGTTAAATCTCTTGCCTGGGACTCGGCTCGTGATTGCTTGTACGCCGCCACCAAATGCAGTTACCGAGAAGGGGCGAGCTACCGTCGCAACTATCATCCTTCAAAGAGGAGGCGAATCGACGGCAGTGGTGACGAAGACGATGATAGAAAGGATGGTGACCAAGGCGAAGATGAAGACGAGCATGCCTTCGGTGATGACGCCCCTGCCTGGCCAAAAAATGCATATCACCTCGAGGAGTACTTTGGCTATGCCTTCGACGCGGGGAACCACAGGATTTGTGGGTCGCTTCAGCTACTAAATTGTAATTCGGATGTTGACCTTGCTACCAGACCGCTATGCGTTCAAGGAAGATCCAGATGTTTCAATATTGCCGTAGTGTGGGGATACCAGCGTGAACGAGTCTTTGGCTTTTTAACAGTTCCCGCCAACCTGTAGGTAGGCTGTCCGGGTTCTAAACATCCCCCTGGCCAATGAAGCTCATTTGACTAATTAGGGCTAGGATATATGCAGACCTTGTCATCAATAATCGACCAACCCCTAAATCATAATTGCCATCGTTGTATTCTTTAAGCAATGCATTCCTTAGATCTCGTGCTGACAATGTCAACCACCACTATTCCATCAGTGACTCTATCAAATGCTTTGCTACCCGACTTAATTGCTCGAGCCAACGACTTGACTCAATCCCAGGTCCGAAGGAGACGACGAGAGGGTTGGGATCATTCTCATACTCTAGGCTCCCCGACTCGAGTTCTGAGTGTTAGCTTGCTTATGCGAAACCGTCCTAAGTGTGAAATGTGGTCGCGCCAGCTGGGGTTGAATATTTACATGTTAAGATATATGCGGCGCATCATCACGTGTAAATTACGTCAGATATTGGGAACTAGGCCATCTTGGGATTAGGTAGGTTCTGTCCTCAACCACGTCAACCAAAACCCTCGTCAAACTATGGTGTTGCCTGAGGCTCTGCAATCTCGTATCGCTAGCTTGGACCAGCAACTCGATGGCTTTGTGAAGAAAGGACCGAAGAAGGAAAAGGGCAAGACTAAAAAAGAGTTTTTAAAGATCTTCCGCGACACCTGCGCGCTCGTGCGCGAGGAAGTCGCAAATCAAAGTCCGCATATTCAAGAACTCGTAGAGGCAGCACAGCAAATCCTTGATAAAGGCGTCGATCATGCGTATGGGGACTCTGACATGTTCGATTTTATGCCGTCTTGGGCCCACGACAATGCTGCTGGGCAACGCCTAGTCAAGGACACTAATGAGGCACATCTTTCAATCAGTGAGTGCTATTAATATCTGTTCCACCGATTACTCGATCAGTAAACTGTACGTTCGCATCTGCAGATGTCGTCCGTCAACTTGACCGAATTCTCAAGCTTCCCAGTGGTAGCCGAGGAATGGGTAGGTTGTAGTAATTCGGACTTCCGGTATCGCATAACTGACGGATCAAATAGATGACATGCCAGATCCTTGGAATGACTCCGTGAAGCGCCATCCCAAGTCTTCACCACTCGCACGACATCGCCCCAAGCTTCCTGCCCTGACACCGACGGCAGCCAATCTAATCGCAATGAGCGTGTACGACGCACGTTGTGAAGTTCAATCAGATCGAATCTCCCAGCCAATCAAATTACGTCTATCCCAAGGCAACGCCTGTTTAGCCTTGAATGGAGCTGGTGGATGGAAGAATCGTGCCCCGTCTCTAGCTTATTATCTCCTCGACGAAAGCAAGACGGTTGCCAAATTCGAAAGTCGCCATTTCCTAGAACCCGGTCTTGTGGAGGTCGCTGTTCACATGGCGCTTGACGAAAGCCGACGTCTCATCTTTGTTGGAGACGACAACAGGGTCAAATCGTATTCTTGGGCGAAACCTAGCGGCGGAAACCATAAACATGAACCTCTCGCTACACATACTCTTGACTCAGACTTTTTCAGGGGCCCTATCACCGCGCTCTCGAACGGCACCTTGGTTCGAGCTGGGAAGGGTCAAGTTGCGGTGTGGGACATCAATAGTCTCGAGACGCATGGCGAAACTGGCGAAGAAATTATTGGAGAAGAAGACGAGGACATACTCGAGGACACGATGCGAGACGATCCCGAGGACATCGAGCTCTCAACCGGTAGTGCTCCAACATCTCGCATCAAATTTGCCGATACCCCAGACCTGTCCATAACTAGGTGGGAGCCTCTATGTCAGGCGCCGTCGACGATGCTTTGTCACTCGGAACCGTATGGTTGTTATACCATCGACCTCGAGCACGAAGGAAAGATCGCTGCCCGTTATCTTGGGCATGGCGGCAAAATCGCCGATTTATCTGTTAGTGAGGGTGACCCTCGGGCCTTCCTGACTGCATGCAGCGATGGATATGCTCGTCTTTTCGACATCCGTACTCCGCTTCCCGTGCTTACATTCGACGCTTGCGGTCAAGACGAATTCTGTGAGGCTGCTGTCTTGGCCCATCCAGACGGGATTCCGAGTAAATGCACTTCATCTGATCATCTGCAACCTCTACTAACGATACTATTAGCTGTCTTTACAGGCACCGACAAAGCCGAGCAGATCAAGATGTGGGACGTTCGCGCTTGTACGCCGGTCTATGAGCTGGCAACTGGGAACAATCGAGTTCAATCCCTCGCCTGGGATTCAATGTGTAACTCACTGTATGCCGCTACCGAGTGCAGCTACCAGGACCGGATGGGCTACCGTCATGATTATCGGCGTTCGAGACTACGGGGCGACGACTCTGATAGCGATTTTGACGAAGGAGAAGATCCTGCTTGGCCGAAGACCGCATGGCACGACGAGGACTACTTTGGGTATGCATTCGACGCGGGAGATAATCGAATCTGTACGTTATTTCAGCCTTCGGAACATGTTCAAAGTACTGATGCGCCTTGTTGTCAGACCGCTATGCATTTAAAGAAGACCCCGATATATCAATATTGCCGGAGTATGGGGATGCTCGTGTAAACGAGTATGAATCAAGGTGGTAGTTTGCACCGACGTCCAGTCTCAACCCCGATTATTTCGCTGGACACAACGGCCATAAATTTTGTACGTGTTCCGAGCTATGAACCATAACTATGAGCCGTTTGCGGTAAGGATATCGAAATAGCCGCCAGATCCTGCTGTCAGCTCAACTATTTTAAATTCCGACGTCATGGTGATAGACGTCTCTTTCAGCCACCATGGTTCTGCCCAAAGCTTTGCAGTCTCGTGTCACGCGCCTGAGCAACCGACTTTACAATCTTATGGATAAATTGGGAAAACACAACGGAGGCGGTGACAAGGTCAACAAACAGTTTCTCGAGGTCCTTAGCGACATTTGTAGGCTTGTGCGCGAGGAAACGGCGAACCAAAGCCTATACCTTGCAGACCTTGTAGAAGCTGTCCAGGAAATCATTGATGACGGCGTCAACCACGCGTTGGGGGAGTCTGGATTGGATGTGTTCGATTTTATGCCTTCGTGGGCCCACGATAACGGTAATGGGCAACCTTTGATCGAGGACACAATCGAACTGAAACTTGAGCTCTGTAAGTACTATTGATATGTGCTGGTGTGGGCCTGGAATCATATAACCTCTTGTTTGGCGTTGGCAGCGAAAGAGGGCATTCGAAGGCTATTTCGGGCCTTTCGTGGGCTGCCTAAAAGTCGCCTAGGTGAACCACAACGATCAAACTTTCTGCCTTTTGTTACTAATAAACGGACTAGACGAAATGACTCCGGATCCTTGGAAGGATTCCATGAAACTCCATCCCAAATCTTCGCCCCTTGCACGTCCCCGCCCCAACCTTCCCAGCCTAACACCAACTGCGGCTAACCCAGTGGCTATGAGCGTGTACGATGCACGCTGCGAGATACAGTCCGAGTCTATCTCCTCGCCAATCAAACTGTGTCTATCTCGGGGCAACGTCTGTTTAGCCTTGAATGCGGCAGGTGGACGGGAGAACCGATCACCGGTCCTATATTATCGTGTTTTGAACGGCAGCAAGGCGCCCGCGCGGTACCACACCGTAGAACTGGTCTCGCGGATGTTGCTTCCCATGTGGCGATCGACGAAACGCGCCGACTGATCTTTGTAGGGGATGGCGAGAGGGTCAAGTCGTACGCGTGGGCGACCCCCGGCGGCAGTAATTACAAGGGCAAGCCACTGCCCATGCATACTCTTAGCTGCCGTCGTACCGGCGGTCCTATCGCCGTCCTTCCCAACGGTACCGTTGTTCGGGCCGGAAGGGGACGGACCGCAGTATGGGATATGGATAGCCTCGAGACTCACGGGAAAGATGGGAAAAGAATCATTGGAGAGGAAGATCGGGATATACTCGAAGACACGATGCGAGACGACTCCGAGGGTATCGAACTCTCAACCGGTAGCTCCCAAAACTCTTACATCAAGTTTGCCGGCCACCCGGACTTGTCGGTGACTGGGTGGGAGTCCCTCGGACGGTTTCGACTGCGTTACAATCGATCTAGGGCACGGAGGGTCGATGACCGCTCGCTACCTTGGACATGGCGGGACAGTTGCTGACATGTCCGTCAGCGCAGGAGACCCTCAAGTGTTCTTGACAGCGTGCGACGATGGATACGCTCGGATGTTCGACCTCCGTACCCCGCTTCCTATCGTAACTTTTGACGCTTGCCAACTAAACGAGACGTGCGATGCTGCTGTTTTGGCTCATCCGGACGGCATCCCTAGTAAGTGATTTGCGTTCTATCATGCAAGGCGTGCACTAACCCTGGCTTTACTAGCTGTTTTCACGGGCACAGGTAAAGCCGAACAAGTCAAGATGTGGGACGTCCGTGCTCGTACGCCAGTCTACGAGCTTGCGACCGGGAACAACCAAGTCAAATCCCTCGCCTGGGATTCGGATCATAACTGCCTTTACACTGCCACCGAGTGTAGTTATCAGGAGAGGCGGGATTACCGTTATGGCTACCGTGGAACGAGGCGGCGGCCAATTGTGGACTCGGAGGATGAGGACTATGAGCCTGATGATTTTGACCGGAAATCCGTTTGGCCAAAGAATGCGTGGCATTACGAGAATTATTTTGGATGTGCGTTTAATGCCGGGAATCATAGGATATGTGAGTCGAACCAGCCCCTTACATAGAAGCCCGGCTGCTGATACGCCCTACCATTAGACCGCTATGCTTTCAAGGAGGGCCCAGGCAACTCGGTAGCTCCACGAAACGGAGGTGCTAACACAAAGATATCTTTGCGGTCCAGGTAGTTCGAACCTGAGTCTAATCCAGTCCAAAGCAAGCGATTTAACTGAGAATAATGTGCTCTATTTTATCTTGTGTTATCGCCTATGTACAACTAACGAATGATAGTATCCAAGTTCGAGAATCCTGCGTAATACAGCTCTGGTTGAGACCGCTAGCCTGGGTATATGCGGTTTCGGCTTATTGCCAACCATGACGTCATGATATGAACTAACTTCTTTAGAGGATAAGCCCATATTTTGGGCCTGTTTCAGGCGACCTTGATCAACTCCCCGCCACCATGGTCCTACCTCATGCTTTGGAATCTCGGATTCGACGCTTGAGCCGACGACTCGACAAGTTTGTGAACAGCTCGGTACCCGAGGACAAAAAATACGATAATGAAACCATCGAGTCTCGCGAAAAGAAATTTCTCAGAATCTTGAGCGACACCTGCACGCTTGTCCGCGAGGAAACCACGAACCAAAACCCACAGCTTCAAGAGCTTGCAGAAGCTGCTCAGCGGATCCTCGATCGCGGGATTGAGCATGCGTACGGGGACTCTGACATGTTCGACTTTCTGCCTTCTTGGGCCCATGACGATACGGCCGGACAACCCTTGGTCAAGGACGTTCGTGAGGTAAAAATGCAGATTCGTAAGTGCTCCACTAGTATGTAACTCGTAAACTCATTCGCTAATACAACCCTTCGTTGTCAGCGGCTGATGCTGTTTCTGATTACATCCAAATTTTCAAGGTCTCTCCTGGCAGCGAACGGTGGAGTAAATACTCGTGACAGTTCTTGATATTATATGGCTAATTGATTGCCCAGACGATATGGTTCCTAAGCCTTGGAACGAGAACATGAAACGACATCCCACATCTTCACCACTCGCACGACCTCGTCCCAACATCCCTGCCTTGACGCCAACAGTGGCAAATCCGATAGCAATGAGCGTGTATGACGCGCGCTGCGAGATTAAATCCGAGCGAATCTGCCAGCCGATAAAACTGCGCCTCTCTCGTGGCAACGCCTGCCTAGCCTTGAATGGGTGTGGCGGATGGAAAAACAGGGCACCGGCCCTATGCTATTATCTATTGGACGAGAGCGAGACGACCACTGGTTTCCAAAAACACCACTCTATCGAGCCTGGGTTAGTGGATGTTGCTTACCATATGGCGCTCGACGAGACTCGACAGCTCATCTTCGTCGGAGACAACGACCGGATCAAATCGTACGCTTGGGCGGCTCCGAATGGCGAACGCTACGAACGCACACCTCATCCTACTCATACTCTAAAGTGCCGCCGTGAGAGCGGCCCTATTACTATTCTTCCCAATGGCACTATTATCCGAGCTGGGAAAGGTCGGGCCGCGGTGTGGAACATCGATAGTCTCGAGACGCATGGAGAAACTGGCCAGGGGATCGTAGGGAAAAAACACGAGAGCATGGTCGAGATTACCGATCGAGACGATCCCGAGGACATCGAGCTCTCAACTGGGAGCTCTGCTACCTCTCATATCAAGTTTATCGACAACTCAGACTTGTCCATGGCCAGATGGGAACCACTAGTTCAAGCACCGTCTACGATGATATGCCATCCGGACAACTATCAATGTTTTACTATTGATCTGGAACATGGAGGGACTATAACGGCTCGCTATCTTGGACATGGCGGCAAAGTTCACGACTTGTCGATTAGTGGGGCAGACCCTCAAGTGTTCTTGACCGCATGCAGCGATGGATTTGCTCGACTATTCGATCTGCGTTCGCCACTTCCCGTCCTCACTTTTGACGCTTGCGGACAAAGCGAATTTTGCGACGCTGCTGTCCTCGCACACCCGGACGGCATTCCTAGTAAATATTGTGCGCTACGCTATGCGTAACCTCCACTAAAGCTCTTTACTAGCTATCTTCACGGGCACTGGCAAATCTGAACAAATCAAGGTGTGGGACGTGCGTGCTCGCACCCCGGTCTACGAAATTGCGACAGGAAACAACCGTGTTCAGTCCCTTGCGTGGGAGCCGAATCGCCACTGCCTGTACGCTGCTACCGAGTGTGACTACCAGGACCGGCACGGTTACCGTCACGAATACCGGCATTCAAGGAAATGGAAAGATGAAGATATTGACGAAGAGGATTTCGAGATCGACACGCCTGCTTGGCCAGAGAAAGCATGGCACGACGAAAACTACTTTGGATATGCGTTCGACGCAGGGGAACACAGAATTTGTAGGTAGCTTTAGTTGTTCGATTACAACCCGGGTACTCATATATCCTGTTAGATCGTTATGCGTTCAAAGAGGATCCTGATCCTTCGATAATGCCAGAGTATGGAGATGCTAGTGTAAATGAATCTTCGCGCTACTAGTCCCAGCCAGTGTCTAGCTTGTTTGTTTCTCTGATTAGGTTGTTTGACTGAAAGTAACATTTTTATCCGTGTATGTAAATAACGTATGATTTGTATTTTTACTTGGGTCCTTGGACGACCCTGCTTTGTCAAGTTATAAACCTCCGAGTATATGCAGCTTCTTCAAACCGTTACATCATTCTGAACTATATATGTTTTTCAGATCACATCGACTACCTCGGCCGGGTCACCATGGTCTGACCCGAGTCCCTACAGTCCAATATCCCTCCCCTAAAATACCCCAAGACCTTTTCGACCCCTAGGAGCTAGAGTGACGAAGAACAGGCTGTGAGGCTGAAAAAGGATTTTCTCATACGTGCATTTCCTGGTCCTTGCCAGTTATTACGTCATTGGATTAGCTAACGCTGCTCAAAGGGAACTCTATTTCTTGGACCTTTCAGCCAACCTCGATCAACGCCTCGCCACCATGGTCTTGCCTCGCACTCTGGAGTCACGCATTGGAGGCCTGAATGAGCGACTGGGCGACATTGTCGGCAATCCAGTCCCAGAGGACAGCAGGCTGGACGACAGAGCTCATAAATCGCGCGAGAACAAGTTTCTCAAGATCTTCACCGACACTTGTGCACTCGTCCGCGAACAAACCTCGAACCAGAGCCCGCATCTCCCCGAGCTTGTCGAAAAGGCACAGGAAATTCTGGACGATGGCGTCTGGTATGCTTACGAGGCGTCCGACATGTTTGATTTCATGCCTTCTTGGGCCCACAACGATGCTGTGGGGCAACCTTTGATCAAGGATAGCGAGGCACAACTTCCGGTCCGTAAGTAATCTTGACGCTTATCTTACGGGCCTATGGCTAACGCCGTTCTTGGCAGCGGCGAGCGCCCTTCGCGAACTCCTTCAAATGCTTCAAGTTCCCAGCAGCAGTCTTAATACGAGTGAGGTCCAAGCGCTGCACATTGATGCGCTAGTTAACATGTATGCTAGAGGAAATGACTCCGGATCCTTGGAAGAACACTACTAGACGCCATCCGAAGTCCTCGCCGCTCGCACGATTCCGCCCCAAGATCCCTGCCTTGACACCCACTGCAGCAAATCCGCTAGCAATGAGCGTTTACGACGCACGCTGCGAGGTTAAATCGACCTTCATCTCTTCGCCAATTGACCTACATCTATCCCAAAGCAACTCGTGCTTAGCCTTGAATGCAATGGGTGGATGGAAGAACCGCTCGCCTGCACTATATTACTACCTCCTCGACGGAAGCGAACGGACAGTCGATCTCCCAACACGCCATTTTATCGAGCCTGGCCTTGCCCATGTCGCCTTTCACCTCACTGTTGACGAGAACCGCCGGCTCATATTCGTGGGGGACGAGCGGAGGGTCAAGTCGTACGCCTGGGCCGCGTCAGACGGCGAAATCTACGAAGACGAACCTTCCCCGACACACACTCTCGCCTCTGGTCAGAACGATGGCCCCATGACTGTCTTACCGGACGGCACCCTTGTCCGAGCTGGGAAAGGTCAGATTGCTGTATGGAAGGTAGATGACCTCGAGACGCATGGGGATGATGGGGATGAAATAATCGGGGAAGACGACCAAGGGATACTCGAAAGTACATGGCGCGACGATCCCGAGGAACTCGAGACATCGTCCGGCAGCCCTGCGACCTCTCACGTCAAGCTTGCCGATCAACCGAATCTACTTGTGACTAGATGGCGGCCCTTGGTTCATACGCCGTCGGTGATGCTCAGCCACTCGGGCTCCTGCGACTGCTTTACGATGGATCTAGAGCACGAAGGGAGGATATCCTCCCGCTATCTTGGACATGGCGGTAAAATCGCCGAACTTTCCGTTAGTGGAGGGGACCCACAGGTGTTCTTGACTGCGTGCAGCGATGGATATGCCCGTCTTTTTGACTTCCGTGCTCCACTCCCGGTCCTGACTTTTGACGCTTGCGGACAAAGCGAGTTTTGCGACGCCACTGTCTTGGCACACCCGGATGGTATCCCTAGTGAGAGCTCTTGCCGTATTATTTTGATACCTCGTTGACATTCTATCAGCTGTTTTCACCGGCACTGGCAGAGCCGAGCAGATCAAGATGTGGGACGTCCGCGCACGCGCTCCAGTGTACGAGCTTGCAACCGGAAACAATCGAGTTCAGTCCCTTGCTTGGGACTCGACGCGCAATTGTCTGTACGCCGCCACCGAATGTCGTTACCGGGATAGGATGGGCTATCGCCATGACTATCGTCGCGCAAAAATAAACACCCGTGAAGATAGACAAGGCGATAACGAGGACGATGACAGTGATTTTGACGGCTTTGAAGAGCGTTCTTGGCCAAGGAATGCATGGCATGACGAGAATTATTTCGGGTATGCGTTCGATGCAGGAGAACATAGGCTTTGTAGGTTGTTTCAGTCATCCTGCCATCATGCAAGCATTGATATAGCTTCTGCTCCAAGACCATTATGCGTTCAAGGAGAACCCCGATATCTCGGTCGTACCAGAGTATGGAGATGCCAGAGTGAATGAGTCTTCGTCGTTTTGGTAGTTTCTACAAAGGTTCAGCCTGGTGGGTCAACGTTTCAGTCGTTGTCCAGGCAGGCCGGGCCGTCTTATATGAACATCTAACCTTGAAGCTTGAAATCCCTCGGATTGAAATGTGTACTATTACAATTTAAAGTCTGTAATTTTCTTTCTCATTTGCGCCCAAACACCTTGCAGCGAACTAGTGGGGAATAGGCACGGAGTCTTCCGCTGAGCCATCGACGTTCAAAGCGACCAGCGTACGGTGTCGGAAAGTTGCAATCCGGGCGATTTGCCGTGATCACGAGGGTTTCACCGGTTCATTTGTGACCTAGCATGGCTATATGCTATAGTATGCATTGTCTCGCAAGGTCGCACTTGATCATACTGCCATAATGCGATGATCATGCATGAACATACATGGCCTTGCCGATAGCTCGGCGCTTAAGTATTCAGAGACATCAAATTGAATGCGTGTACCACCAGCCCTCCTGTACGCCATGCCAGAGGAGCAACTCGGGCGCACTAAGGCTCAACTATCAGCCTCTGGACTCAAGCAATGTCCCCACTGCGACCTCTGCTTCAAATTGCTCGGTTTTGAGTGACATGTTCAAGTGTGCCGAAAGTCTAAACTAGCTGCAATTGCTGCTCTTCGTGCCACTGTTACAGCCGTCCAGCCCCATCATAGCAATTCCGAGAGCCCTATGTTACGTGAGCGCTAGAATTCTGCTGCGTCTAGCACCTTGGATCCCCTGCCTATCAGCCTTGACGCCGACACCGGTGTTTCTGGAAATGAGGGCCCAAGCGCAGATGCTAGAGAAGGTGAGTCTATTCTAACCATAATAATCGATACAAACCTCACAATAGCAGTAGATAAATGCCCTCCTAATGCTTCTGCTGAAGGGGAGATGTCTGCCGGTCGGTTAAGCGAAGCAGAACGTGAGTACTGCTTACCCGAAGCATTTATCTTTCGATTTATTGCTCACCACTTGTAATAGCGACAATTGAGCAAGGAACGATTTGTATTGTACACCCCCATTGTCCCAATCGCTTGCACAAACCCGAGATTCTTTCTCGATGGCAGCTTGCCGGTGCTCCTGGCGAGCGAGCTGAACCTCTCGCAATGCCTGAAACTGTGATTTCAGCACACAGCATACATCTGGGAGTTTGCCTGACCTCTCGTAATTCTTCGGGCGACGCATCTTCCGGTGGCTCTTCTAATTCTTCGTCTTCGCGATCTCCAGGCTCTTCATCCGATTGGTCTCTCTTGGGACTCTGGTGTTCATCCCGACGGCCTCATGCACGAGCTCCACGAGCTGGAACAACATTTTGCGGCATGTTTCGAGCAGACTAGTGAGAATACTGACAGATATTAAGCACAGGTTTCCATGGTCCAAGCATGCACCCGCGAAAATTGTCAGTGGCCCCACGCGGTCATTGGTATTCAGACCCGCATATATCCAAAGCCATGCAATCCCAAATTGCAGTCGCTATAGCTGAG
>WSLM01000504.1:0-15699 GCA_019677335.1 Ceratobasidium sp. UAMH 11750 | reverse complement strand
TGTTTGTACGTACAAATAGATCCAGTCTACAGGAACTATACTAATAGTAAACAAAGAGCGCAGGCCAAGTCCAAACATTACCCGAAACCTTGTATCTTCCAATCCTTTGGTTTCCTATTGTGTGCGCATGGCGCATACATGTCCTAACATTGCCTAATATTATGCGCAGAGTGTCAGAGTAGGTTCCACTATGCTGGCGCACAAAGTTTGTACTAAACGGCCAATGTTTGGGCTTGATTATGCTTGCGTCCATATGGATCCTCAAGTCTCCGTTAGCTTGGTTCCCAAGCAAGATAACGGGTTTGACCCGATCCGCTGGTTCCCGGGCTTAGGTAAGGGTACGGCTGGAATCAGCGTCATCGGTTTCCTTAGTAGGATTTCTTTCCTGAAGCGATCCGAAGACTTGGGAGAGATCACATGACTTGCATGGCTGGGATTCCTATCGTGCAAGATGGTCACATGACCTATTTCTGGCTGACCCACAAACCCGGAATCAATTATTTTGGCTGATTCAAGGAGTCCTACAGAAGGTAAGGAATGTACGAGTGTGATCTATTATGGGGCCAGTCTGCCGTTGGTGGCGAACCCTGTTTAGCCTTAAGCGCTCCTCTTGGTCTACTATAACTGGCTCTGAACCCCTGAGTCAGGTGATCAAGGGAAGCGGATTTTGCTCCAGCCGTTAAAATGCTTTTTGGAGTTGCTACAAATGGTCAGGAGGCTTCCTTTTATAGTAATGCGCGCATAGGGGCTAAACGCTAAGTCGGGGGAGGGGTGACACAAAGGGGAGATAGAGGCTATTCTATATCTCGACCGTTTCCTTATCGATTTGACTCGGGAAAAATACTATAAATGGTAGAAAAATTCCCTTATCTTATCTAAGCCAATATCTAACCTAAGTTGGGTTAGGGTAAATCGAATTCAACTTAAGTCTTAGTGAAGACTCAAGTCGTAGGATGTATGCGTTACATAACACTCTCCCTACATCACCAGGTCAATTTCTTCACGACCTACATATTGAAGTACCCTCATTTTTGGTCAGTGAACATCTCTAAGGCACTTCTATCTCTGATAAAAAAATGGTAACAAACGGAGCAATAGTTCAGGACTTGATGGCCGCTTGGGTAGTGGGCACGTGTTCTTTTTAAAGGACCTTTACCATCTCGTCAACGATTACATTGGAGAGCCCGTCGAGCGACAAACAACAACTCAGAGAATCCTTCCAACTACGGGGCTATTCAGTACACTCGATGGTCAACAACCACTTTGACCGAGACCAGGCCCTCGCTCGCGTCTCTTCGTTCCTTTCGACCGCAAATTGCCGGGACGTACGAGCGATCGTGTTCACTGGGCATGCCGCTCACGCTAATGGCCAGGATCGGCCGGCGCTTGTCCCACCGAATTGTCCTGACCCGGAGATGGCGATCCCTGCGGATCTTTGGGAGAGTACGATCCGGAAGAACACCCAACCTGGTGTGATCGTGCTCTCAATTTTTGCGAGCTGCTTTTCTGGCGATTTTATGAAGCAAGAAATCGACTTGAAGGACCTGAACCAGGATGCTTCGAACACAGTACTGGATTCGGCGTCGAATCCCGGTCCGGTCCTTGTTACGTTCACTTCCGCCGCTCCGGACCAACTATCTTACGAATCGTCTATCGAAACTGAACGACCTTGGCGCGTTTCCGACCACTTTTTGTATGCCTTGGATATGACGGCGCACTCTCCCGACGTGAGAGACTGGCGGGGTTTTATTAGCACTCTGGAATCGCACTTTCGACGTGCACGAGAGGTTGGCGCGTCGTTCGACTCGACTCGGACTCCGGAGGAGTGGCAACGGGATAGCCCGCAGACGCCTTCGTATCGTGCTTCTAACGTTGTGGTGAGTAGCTTTGTCTCGTCAATATTTATGGCATGGCTTATACCGAAACTAGGACTTGCCGACACTCTTTCCTGATTTTCAGAATGCCCCTCTTGGTTGATATGTATCATTAGTGTCATGCGAGTCTGGTCTTGTTTGTATCTTGTGGTGGGTCTCTCCAGCTTATTGTTATGTTTCTTCTAGTTGTCTTTCCTCGCTATATCGTACTTCCACGCTATCATGCTTTGTATCATATTTTGCTTATCGAACTTTTTGTCCTGTATATGATCAGGCCCCGTACCACTTATGATTCTATGTTAATACGCGAATTGGCAGTGGTACACTTGAGTATGCTCTCAGTAACAGGAGGAAACCAAGACACTCGTACCATACCGCACGGCTCTCCGAATCTAAGATTTTACCTTTTTTGGGCAAATGAGCGGCGGAATTTCAAATACTCCTCCGCTGTGCTCTCGACCTCAGCCCAGCCACCACCACAGTCCTTCCGCTTGACTTCATCCTCGGTGTGCCGTTCAATCTCAAAACTCCGGTGGGTAGTATTCCATCTCTGAGTTTCGGGACGTCACAACAAGCTAATCGACTCTTCATTTGGCCGTATTTCAGTCATGCCGCAAAGAGCGGTAGAAAACTGCTCGTCACCTCCGGACAAGGATATGACAGCGGATATGAGGTAAATTGCCCAATACAAAGAAGCAATCAGGCAACTCACGGGCTCTGCATAGCGCTTTATTGCCTTCAAAATATTCACATAGAGCGCCATTCTTTCGGCGGGTGCAGGGAGCACTGCCCCCTTCCGTTTGTAACACCAGTGAGTCGCGTTCGAGGCTTCAGGAAGAGGATAACTAGGGCTGAACTGGTTTCCGAAAGTTGCTCTTGTTGACCGAAGAATTGCCGAGACAGCAATTCCGGTGGAAGAATCGATAGAGAATCCCCCAGTCACCAAGAGTCCCGCGTGTAACTTACTCGCTTCGCTTATCTCTACTAATGGTATGCACCAGTTCTCTCATTTCACGGTTCCTTACCAACACATGACTAGTTAAGCCTCGTTTCAGCGGTAATAACACTATCCCTATGCCGATGGCACGCGCAAGGAATTTGGGCGGACCGTCGGGAGGCGGAAGGGGCCAGGCTGGCACCGCTCTCGAGATGTCAGCAAGTGCGTGTATTTTAGCTCTTCCTCTCTGCATGATCTAAATACTTTGCGCTCCAGGTGCTGGTCCCTTTGAAGCAGAACCCAGGCGAGAAATCGATGAGCCGGCCCTAGCGTCGAATGTGGCTGGCAAACAGCTAGATAGCGCCCGTAATTGCGTCCCCGAGCTTGAAAGTCTGCGCCACGCCTTGGTCAAGAGTCCTGTTCCATACCCGCAAGGGTATGAACACGGGACCATTAACGTCGAGGACGAAATTATCGGAGAGATCGTCATCACGGGGAACGATTATACTTGGGGCACTCGTCGAGCCTTTACAATATCAGCAATTGTGGCAATAGACAATTCATCGGGCAGGAAGAAAGGAATATCTGGGGCGGCTGAATCTCAATTCAAGCACGATAATATAGGCTGGAATCAGGCTTTCACTTCCCTTCCCACCTGTTTCCTGAATCGAAACTGCAGGAATCGCAAGCTGATATTGTCGACTCGCTACTCCAAGCGTAGCGCTGACAATGTCGAGTGCCTAGGCCTGCGGAAACAATTCGCCAAAAACAACGCCTCGCCCGGTATTTTCGTGCTCGATATTACTGCCAAATTTTCTGTTGGCGTTTACCGAGAGCAGCTGAATTTTGGACGGGACCCGAGTATCATCGCTGCGCTAGAATCTAGCCTTTCGCCATCAAATTTCCCTACGTTTTTGGCTGCGGTTTGGGACCGACAGACGTCACTCGATACGCTTAGCTGTCAGCTTAAAGGTGTCGGCGAGGCGATTTGGTCGTTGATTGAATCCTTGTCGATACCGTGCAATTGGCCGATGAGTAGTCCGCAACCTTCGATTTATTATAGTCCTTCCATTTCTCTTTTAAGTATAAGTCTTCTTGGTTCGCAGGCTGGTTCTGAAGATGAAGAAGCGAGTCCGTGTTCAGCGTGTCGCACCCCCTAATTCTCGGTTACACCCCAGCACTAGGTATAATATTCATAGTTACGTTATCTATTCGTCTGGTAGTTATTATACCCTAGCTCCTATTTCGCACTTGTAGTCTAGCGTTTGTCTATCGTCTAGCTTTCCTCGGCAGATACCACAATAATAAGTAACTTTCGAAGATCTCCATCCTAATACCGACCAGGGACGAGGACACAAGGAAAAATGCTTAGCCGGCGAACGGGCTCGCCATAGCAAAAAATTCCGATAGAAAATCGTTCGAGCGAGTCAAGGGTACCTTGGGCGAATTTCTATTCTTTTGCACCTAGGACGGGGCGAGGTGTAGTAACCAGTCACGGGTCGAGTAGCTAGGGTGACAACAGCAAGTATGTGTAGCCATAGCAGCGGTTTCCAGAGCAGAGAAGTCGGTAAATGGCAGGAGGATCTCGAAAGCTTCGCAGGCACATTAATTATCCAAGTCGGAGCGGTGAAGGCGGACTGAGAGTTCGTAGAATGGAGCTCGACTTGACAAGACGTCATATAAAACCCGAGAATGAACCTTTAAAGAGTTTTTGGCTTCTCGACTAGTTAGCCGCGTCGGAAAAGGGCGATACGTTGGTTCGGAAAGGAGGAGAAATGTCGGCGCTTGTGGCCACGTGAGCCATTTGGACCCTGAGCTACCGGGATTGTCGATCAGCCACGTCAGTCCGGTTGCGCTGCTTCTCCTCCTCGGCTGGCATATTAACTGGTGTACGATGAAGTGCTACTACTATTACCTCCATCTCTCCCTTCCGCGTCTGAGTAGCTTGTCTTGCGGAACTCTTTGACTTGACTTGGCTTTGCTGGTCGGCATACCTGATCGTCGGGATGGCACGCGGGATGTTTGGAGGAGCCTTTAAAGGCTTGGATGGTTTCGGCAAGGTGAGTATGGGCTGAACTCGAGTATTGTGCGGCGTAGAGTGCTGATACATAGACGACGGCCAGACGATGGAGGATGTCAGGGTCAAGACTCGGACCGGCGCATTCTGTGAGTGGCGTTGTGTCGAGTGCTGGGCGTACGCTAACACTTTGGTTTAGTGACCATGCTTTCGGCGGCGATCATCCTCACCTTTACGATTATCCAATTTATCGATTACCGTCGAGTCACCGTCGACTCGATGATCCTCGTCGACCGGTCCCGCGGAGATAAGATGGCGGTCAAAATGAAGATTACGTTCCCCCGCGTACCATGCTACCGTATGTGTAACCTCATCCTTTTAACTTGTGTCTCACCTTCTTCTAGTTCTCTCCGTCGACGTAACAGACATTTCGGGCGAAATCATGCAAGACATCACGCACAACGTGCTCAAAACCCGACTCGGCGCAAGCGGCCAAGAGCTCCACGACAACACGGCCAACTACCACCTGCAAAACGAAGTCGAAAAGACGCTCAAGGCCCGGCCGAATGGGTATTGCGGGAGCTGTTACGGCGCGGATCCGCTTGAAGGAGGGTGCTGTCAGACTTGCGAGAGTGTTCGGCAGGCGTATCTGAGTCGCGGCTGGAGTTTTGACGATCCGAATGTTATTGAGCAGGTACGTCTCGTAACTCTAGTTCTGATTTAGTTATTAAATGGTTGCTAGTGCGTCGCCGAACACTGGACTCAAAGTATCCAGGAACAAAACTCGGAAGGCTGCCGAATCTCTGGCCGAGTCAGGATCAACAAAGTCACCGGAAACTTCCACTTCTCCCCCGGCCGCTCCTATATCACCAATAAGGGCCACGTCCAAGATCTCGTCCCGTACCTCAAAGACGGGAACCACCACGACTTTGGACATTACATCCACGAATTCCACTTCGAAGGCGAGCGCGAGGTTGAGGACGAGTGGCGTGGAACCGATAAGCATTCGGCGTGGAGGAAAAAAGTAGGGGTCGAGGATCACGCGTTGGATGGGGTTATGGCGCATGTGACTTATGACCGGGTGGGTGTTGGTTTCACACTCTGGTGGATCGACTCTGATTGTTTTATCTTGATAGTTTACAGCCTCGAACTACATGTTCCAATATTTCCTAAAAGTCGTATCCAACGAGTTTAAACACCTCGACGGAGAAATCGTACGCCCACTCTCACCCGCCTCCCAAATTACCCGCTAACTTCCGACCAACAGGTTCGCTCGCATCAATACTCGGTCACGTCATTCGAACGTGACCTCTCACACGCAGACCACGAACGCGACTCGCACGGGACACTTGTCGGGCACGGCGTCCGCGGTCTCCCCGGCGCGTTTTTCAATTTCGAGATTTCACCATTGATGGTCGTGCATCGTGAGACGAGGCAGACTTTTGCGCATTTTGCTACGTCGTGAGTTCATTTCCGTCTTGTTAGTTTTGGTGTTTGTTGAGGGTTGGTGCAGGTTGTGCGCGATTATTGGAGGTGTGCTTACGCTTGCGACGATTGTGGATTCGATGGCGTTTGTTGCGATGGAGAGGCAGGAAAAGTCGGGTTGAGTCGTGCTGGTGGAGTGGTGGATCTTTGGGTGGTTGGGTGGTTAGGTTGTCGCTTGTGGATTGTATCATCAATGGTATCGTTTTCAACTGAAATGCAAGTTGAGCATAGTTGTATCAAGCGTGTGAGTTCGATGACATGATCAAGCCTACGACGGGGCATGTACTTGGTACATCGCACGGCCCGGGGACCAACAAACCGGTGGGTCAACCTTTGAAATTCAGCTTCCGGAAACCCCAGAATACTATAGTGACTCGATTGAGTTATTGAGCATTGCTATTGATAGTATTTCCAAAATTGTGTCTACTATCTAAAGTTATTATCTATCAGTTTCTGCTTTTGAATATGTGTTATTTGATCCGTACTTGTGGTATTTTACAAACCGACGCAACGGCGTTGAGGTGAGTCGTAGTTCAAGCTTGTTCCTAGAATATGGTACCTGATGGCTGCAGTATACTGGAAGCAATATGGGCATTAGTTAGATCACAGCTGTTTGCGATGAGTGGGGAAAGTCTGGCAACACAATTGCAGGAATTGTATGCGTGTCCTTGCATGACGGAAAGCTCGTACTACAAAACTACGTCCTAGATCAGACAACCCCAGGTGCCAACGATACATGCTGGGTAGTGCCTTAGTTTGCGGGTTCTACGCTAAACAGCTTAGGCTGGTCCAGCAACAGGCCCTGCCGCAATGCCCAACATAAATGAAGCGTCGACGCGTCAACGTCCAAAACAGACTCAACATTACACTACGTATGCTACATCTACACGCCAACTCCCGATCCCACATAACTGTCTACCCCTATATCTAATAAATACCCGGGATAAACCTCCAGGGTACAATCCGGCAATACTCCTCCCAATCTTTTCCATACTTCTTCTCGCACCTCTCGAAGTCGCGACTGCATCTACACCGAATTGTCAGCCGGAGCACGAACAGCAAAAGAAGAGGACGCACCGGTGAACCAAGACCGTAAAGAAGAACAAAGAATAAAAGTACGGAATCGGCGAGCACAATCCAACGCATAGACCCCAGGTCAAGCTCTGGACCCAGTCGGCCGAATAGTTCTATTCGCCCAAAACTCTATCAGTCATCTACAGGCAACGAAATCGCAGACTGGACGCACCGGCTTGCGGGCAAACTGCCACCATCCACTCGTCAACAACTTGTTTCCGTGCGCGGTCTGAATATATGTCGGGTTCTCGATCGTGCCCCACGGGAGTTGAGGGAATGTCCATCGAGGCTCGTACGTGCCCTGCATTTGCATCTTGAAGCGGGATTTCTGGGACATGGAAGTATCGAAGCTGCAAACATAGGGATTAGGTATGACGGTGTGAGTAAAAGAAACAGAACGTACATATAGTATGCGGTCAACAAGGTGCAGTAGAGAGTAACGTAGGTCGGTGTGGAGAAGCGGTACATTGAGGGATCGTGCGAAGCCATGTAAACGATCGAGTAGCAGTAGGTCTAGTATAGAAAGGTTAGTCGTTTATACGGCCAGGTAGGATAGCGGTACTTACGAAGGGTACACCAGCAAAGTTCCAAAAGATGATCATAAACCCCCATCTTCCCGATAAACGTGGGTTAGTTGATGGCCAGAGCGAACGGAGAATGAACGTACTTTTCGTGGAACATATCCCAAGTCTGAGGGATACACTCTTCACCCTTGGCGCACGCGTTGATGTATAGACCGGTAGCGAGGATCATGAACGCCATGTTCTGTACATCTGGTCAGCAAAGTTCGTGCATGATATTAAAACCGACGTACGGGCGTAACATATCCATACGTGTCATACTGCTTGCACCCGCCCGAAACGGCGATCAGGAATAGTAGAACCCAAGGAATACGAACTTCGGCCCACATCTTGAGGTCGACGCTCCCGATGCGGGGATTTAAACACGCGCCCCTACGAAAAAAGATTAACACGACGAAGTGAAGCAGGCGAAATTGACTCACATGAAAAAGTCGTACATGAAATTCCCACTCATGCGCATTTGCTCCCCGCGCGCGATGGTAATGAAGTGAACGGCGAAGCTCACGACAAAGCCGTAAATCATCGCAACCGTCATGAGCTCTCCAAAGTTGTCGATAATCTCCGTCAACCTAAAGATCCCGGTCCAGTGGAGCGCAGCGCACGTAACGAGGGTCGCGTAGAATGAGGAGAGAGCGTTGCAATTGTATTGGAGGGTTTTGTAGTTGAGCGAGGGTACGGGAAGGCCCTCTTGGATGTAACCGGGCATGACGAACGCGAGGGCGAGCTGGAAGATCATGAGCGCCGTGTACATATTGAACGCGTGGCGTGTGGGGTACGCGTCCTACATCGAAATAGGACCTATATTAGCCAAGTATAAGAAGCAGTGCAGGACGGGTCAAACTCACCTGGACGACGTGTCCCCACATTCGCTCCAGGAACGGTCTAAAGTCTGCAAGCGAGCTCGGATGGACGAGCTGGCCGTCGTAGAACCAAAGGCAAATCCAGAGATAGTACATGAGCACAGGAAAGCCGAATATCATCGCCGTTACGCCAACGGGCCCACCAAACTCGTACCTATCCACCCAAAAAAAATGTCAGCTCGAAAAATGCGGTAGCAGAAAAATCACGTACGTCTCATGCTTGTCGAGTCGCGCGTCAGACTCTTTTCCCACCGAAGAAGGCGTCGCGGATGCCGCGGGTTTTCTGTGACGGAGGCCGTTCCCGTTCTCTGTCATGTCGGGTTGGGGAAGGGGCAGAGTCGTGTGATTCGAGACCGACTTTTTGTCGGATTTGAAATGATGACACGCGGTCATGTGACCGCGCCTCCGGTAACCTCGGGTATTGATTTTCCGGTCCCCGGTCACTTCATTCGGACCTCTGCGCGGCTTCCTGCTCTCCTTACCTTCGTAACTCGAGCAATCGTCAACTAGATTTCAGAAATAAAGCTCATGTCGGTTACGACGACCCTGCTCGCTACTCAACCACGTTTCGGTCTATAGAATTGTTCAAAATAGTACAGCAGCATATATACATTCATTGTGGTGCAAGGGTCAAGAAAGCGAACGAACCGATGACCCAGCGCTCAACCAATGATCCAGTCAGACGGTGGGTCACTAGCGGGATCGATGGTCAACATCTCGATAGACTCATCAGTATTGTATTCCGGGTTGATCTGAACCGGTGATCCACCACTAGGTTCCCCATCCTGAGCAAATCGTGTAATTGCGGCAAGTATAGGGTTTAGGTTAGCGAGCGCTGGGGTCAGTATGGTGAAACAAGGCAAGCTGTGGGTGAAGTCCGGGGTGATCAGTTCGTCGACTACGTGAGAGCGGACCCGGGCCGGTTGATCCTGGTCTCGCTGAGCCCTGCCCGAACTTCGGTACCCCTCTTCAGAAATGGGAAACTGGTACTTCAACCCTCCCGCTCGGAACCAAAAAGTCGACCGTTTATCTTTCGGGACTTGTCACAAAACCTTCCATGAAAGGTGTCTACCCGATTACGCCAGAACACCCCTAATCCATGCACCATCCATCGCCAACGAGCTCTCTGTCGGTCGCGTTTTCATCAAAGACGAGTCTAGTCGCCTTAGTCTACCCGCTTTCAAGATATTGGGCGCGTCTTGGGCTATCTTTTATGTCTTGTGCGAAAGATTTAGCCTTGATCCGTCTACTGCGACCTTGGATCTACTGCGTAATCAGTGTGTCGGAAAACAGGTCTCGCTTTGGGCTGCGACCGACGGCAATCACGGCAGAGCTGTAGCTAGGATGGCAATTCTATTGGGCGTAAAAGCTTGCATTGTCGTCCCAAAAGCCGTGTCCTTGCGCTCGCGTTCGTTTATTGCCTCTGAGGGTGCTGAGGTTATACAAGTGGAAGGGGATTATGACGAGGCTGTCAACACTGCTGAAAATTTGTGTAATAAAGGGACTTCAGACGCCATTCTTATCCAGGACACTGCTTTGGAGGGATATACCTCGATACCCATGCAAATTGTCCTTGGATACACGACAATGTTCGCAGAGATTGACGAACAGCTTCTCTCCCAAGGTCTCGTTTTACCTTCGGTAGTCGTCATTCCTGTTGGCGTTGGATCGTTGGCCCATGCCGCCGTCCTCCACTACCGTTCAAGGGATTATCCCTCTCCCCCTGCGATCCTGACCGTCGAACCAGACGTCGCCGCTTGCCTATTCGTGAGCCTCACAGCAGGCAAACCAGCGACGATTCCGACTGGGGAAACAATCATGGCTGGTCTTAATTGCGGCACCGTATCCTCTCTCGCTTGGCCCGACCTCTCCGCTTGTATTGACGCGGCCACGACGGTTTCAGATGAGGAAGTCGACCAAGCAGTACGCGATTTAGCCCTGTTGGGCGTATCCTCGGGGCCATGCGGGACTGCGACAATAGCTGCTTTGCGCTCCATCGTGAAAGGAGATGACGCAGGCGAACGCCGAAGTTCGCTCGGTTTGAATCGGGAGGCGATTGTTGTAGTGATTAGCTCCGAGAGCAGCGAGGTATATTTGGAAGGAGATTTGGTGGCGTGATTTCAATACGGTGAACTTTCTGCCTATTCTCTGAGAACTCATATGACTAGCCAATCTGTGCACTGTTGTGTAGTCTCACTATGGGCCGAACGTCATCCAGCTGCCGAATGTTAGTTTGTCATCGCTATGCCTTTGTATGTCATTAACGCAATGAAATGACTGCAAGCGGGCCTGGACCGCGAATATGCATGACGGGGCGCTCGTAGACTCATATATCACAGTCCTACGCCAAGGCTTGACGGACACCGCGCCACCTCTTACTCCAAGGAATTCTAACGCCAACACTCGAAAAGTGTAGGCTAGATTCCATCTCCGTTGAACCGTGGTGACTGAATGTTACTCGACAGCGCCGTAAGTCTAAATTATCAGCCTCAGGATTAGCTGCTTAGCATTTCAAAACCTACCCACGGCACTAAACGGTCAAATAGTATGGAGAGTCCATTATCCACCCGCCCTGTGTAAATGGCCACGCAAATTCGGCTTAGTGGGCAGCATGTCTGATGGAAACGGTAGTGTGCCCAAACAGCGTGGGCTCAAGAACGGAGTCAATTGGATTGTTTTGGATGAATTAATTAATAAAACGAAGTCTGAAATGAAAACTTGGTGCTACTCGTAAGAGTATTTCGAAACGCGACTGGGACTCTAACGAGACATGATTCGTATGTACTAGCTTCATATGAATTTCCCATCCCGCATATAATCAACTCACCGTATCTGATACGGTTGATAGGTTGTATTACGCCACTTTCAGCGGTTTGTGGGGATAAGAAAGTCCCCGCGGTCCAAGAAGAAGCGAGACTTACCAAGGAACTCGGAATAGATGCACTCGCGAGTGAAATGGGCCGAAGGATAAGAATACACGCGATGCTCAAGGTCCATGAGCGTAACCCCGTGGTGGCCCGAATTTCAGCTGAAACCAGTTCGCATCAGAGGGTTCGAATGAGTGGCTTCGGCCTTGCTTCGACACGGGAGACATCGGGTAGGTGGGCGGGTGACCTAGCCCAGTTAAACACGCAGAGGTGTAGAGCGTGCTTCTGCCGGGCGTACACGGCTTCCGGAGGTAATTGGCTACACCTGGGGGAGATATCAAGCTAGATTTCAGGAGCTCTGAGACAAGAAAACCCCACGTGATTAGAGACCAATGCGGCAAGTGACAGAAATCGAAGGCGCCAAGGCGGGGATGAACTGTTCGAAGGTGTTGTACAGAGAGTTTACGGTATGGCGAGGACGTAAGAAGCACGGCCAACAAGGTAGCAATGCATATGGTGCGGTGGGCGAGGGAGGCAACGAGAGGTACTGTACATTTGAGCGGGAGGGGAGAATAAAAAGCGGAATGGGACGGGCGATTGGGCATCGGTTCGCTAGTATCCTTTGCGCGCCTGCTCACTCGTTTACTCAACTCTCTATCCCACTGTTCTCGTTTATTTCAGCATGCTCTTCGCCCGTTTTTTCGCCGTCGCTCTTGCTCTCGTCCCCGCCGTTCAGGTCTTCGCGGCTCCTGCGCCGATAAACAATGGTTTGTCGATCAGGGAGCCGCCTAGTCCATCGGTCAGGGCGCCGATGTCGCTGGAGGATATCCTCGCCAGGGCCCGCGCTAACATTGGCACCATCAAGTCGCAACTCAGTGAGTCGTCCGAGGCGTCGCGTTGCGAGCACTCACAATGCTACGGTCAACACAGATTCGGGGGACCCGCAGTCGGCCGAAACTGCCTCCATCAAGCTCAAGGCTACGGTTGATAATCTCGTGGGCGACCTCAAGTCGCTCAAGAAGGCCAAGACCAACGGACAGAACATCCAGCTTGAAGAGAACGGGATATTCGACCCCAGGTCGTGGCCGATTCTTGGTAAAGTCTACGAACTGGTCAAGGTAAGTTGGGTGAATCTAGAGGTTTAACGATAATTGACTCACGATGGGCGACAGGATATCATAACCTTGATCGACCAAATCAGAACTGTCGCAGCGGCCCAGACCACCGGAGACAAACTCAACGGAATTGTGGAAATCTTAAAGACCATCGCCAAAGCGGCGCCGACGGTGGTATCGGTTATCATGTCTATCTTGCCGTACTTGTAAGAAAGGATGTATAATCATCCTGCAGCCATTGTTCGGCTCTTTCGGTAACGAGCCTGTCTGAATGTGAAGCTGTACGCGCATAGAAACTCACCCATGATCGTGAGAGAAACAGATTCGTGACGTCGGAATGAGGTGTAACTATAGCCTGGAACTTGGCATTTACAAGTACAATTGAGTACACGATATGAATTTGGGCCGCGACGGAAACAAGATGTTATTCAGAGAGGATTATACAGTCAAGAGTTCAACAATTATTTCAAATCTGGAGGCCGAGTTCTGCATCAGCTGGCGGGATGACGTCGTAGTAAGTACTGGAGTTGGGAATCAAGACGGACCGGAACGCAGTGAGTAGGCATTACACACAAGGTCCAGCGGAGCGACTGGGACCCGGTTATCACTATGCGCAGCTGACAGAGTATGTGGATTTAACAAAGAGTGGTAGTGAAGCACAGCCAGAGAGATTTAAGGTACTAGCGTGCTAGCACAGGACAGTCAAGGGAGCTCGGGGGTGAAAGTGCACGAGAATTACTCGGCTTTATAAGTTCGAGTTCCGTCAAAGACAAGCCATGTAGTAAGAATTCTAAGCCTGCCAGGCGGGGAACAATCGGGCTCTCGAAAATGTTCAGGGTCGAGTATCGTGGTTGCAGGCGTCGTGTACCGAGCGAAGAGCGAGCGATAACAGGAGTTATTCCGAGGTTGTAAGGAGCGATGCATCAAAGCCATGGGAGTAAGCTTAGACCATAAGAGACCGCAAGATCAGGCCAAGGACCGGAACAGGCTTGCCTGCTTGCCTAGCTATGATTGTATACTCGTGGTCGTTGGTTGTTGAGGGCAGATCGGATGACGGAAAGCCACAGCAATTGGCAATCAATTCTCCGGCTTACCAAACTCGGGCCGGGATGTCCGGCCCGACCATACGCAGCAGAACACGACTAAAAACGCAAAAAGTGGACACGCTACGAAATAAAATTCCTGGTGGCACAGACTTGTACATGTTTCTCAAACATAAATGGATACCCCGGAAAGTCCTGTTCGCGTATTTAGCCGGCCAAAGTGCTAAACTTCAGCCCCATTTCTTCCCCCAAGCTTCCACGCGTTCGAGGTTCTCCTGGCTCGGTTGCCCGGGAGGGAGCATCTAGGGCCAAGTTGAGCGAAATCGGGAAACTAAGTCACTCCCCGGTCTCCACCTGGCTGGATCTACCCGACGAAATCGAAAAATCCAGCGTGAACCGCCGGGGGACAGTTGCTCGCTATATCTGATAGGACTCCGAGCAACTAAGAGTGAAGAAGTATTTATCGGTCGAGGCCGACCGGGAACGCACTCTCCACCCAAGGCGAGTTCTTCCTCTCCTCGGCAGACGCCCCAAATCTTGCGCAGCGGGTCCCATCCTCTTCAATCACGGCGCCACCAACTTGGTCGGACTGGAGAAATCTAGCCGTTAGCCGTCGACGCGGGGCTAATAGCTTGGACCACGCGCGTCGTGCTAGGACGAATAGCCAGGACTGAGGGAGGGGCTCGACTGTGTCCTTTTGTTCGGCTAGACCCAGAGAGGGTGGACTTTCCGCACTGGTAGTGCTGGGCGGAGCAAGGGTCGTGGGTCGTGGGTCCCAAAAGCGAGGGTATATTGCCCGTGGCTCTTCGCTCGAATCGGTCAACGTGATCCGTGAGTAGGGTGGGTTCGATCGCTTCGCGTTCGGCGTCGTCTAGTCGGAGAGACTGGAACCGAGGATAGCGAGGGAGGGATGTAACGGCCGATGTGGGTTGGTCAAGGACTGAATCGACCTCGAAGTCTTTACTCTTGATGGTTCCAAACAGCGGAGGACTGGGTTTGAACGATCCAAACGTGTACTCGATGGGTCGAGTGTCGAGTGCGTACAGCAATTCCGCATTTCCATCCATCCAAGCTCTCGCCTTGTCCTTTCCATCCTCCGAGTTGAACGACTCGTCCGAATCCTCGCCTAAATTGTCGTCTCAGATACTCAGCACTCCTCCCGGCCTAGTCCATCGACTCTCCGTCGGCTAGATCGATACTGAAGAGGCTGGTGCGGGTGAAACGTTTCGGCCAACTTTCAATGTAAGGTTCTCGACAGGGGTATCCTCGGCGCGGTCTGATCGGCTGGTCGAAGAAGCAAATCTAGTTTGGTGGGAGAGTGATGCATAAATAGAGGTGAGGTCACGTTCTGCATCGGCGAGGTTTGTTTGGGGACGTGAAGACGTGTCGAATCGGAGTCGTTCGGGACCGGTCGTGTCCCGCTTATCTGGCTGTTTGTTGTCGAGGGTAAACCAAACGCACTGTCAGAGGGATTTGTGTCTCGTCTAGCGTGGACGCGGTCGGGTGTTTCCTTATCGGCATCGATGTTCTGGGCTCGGGAGTAGCGAGTGCGAATGTGGGAGGATGAGAGGTCTTGCTTGCGGCGTTGGCGAATGATGGGATAACCGAGGATACCGACGAGG
Source organism: Ceratobasidium sp. UAMH 11750 (assembly GCA_019677335.1). Taxonomy (NCBI): domain Eukaryota; kingdom Fungi; phylum Basidiomycota; class Agaricomycetes; order Cantharellales; family Ceratobasidiaceae; genus Ceratobasidium; species Ceratobasidium sp. UAMH 11750. The sequence goes on along the minus strand of WSLM01000504.1, from coordinate 224 downwards.
ACGAGCGGAGTAACAATGTGCCATACCACACCAGCGAGGATAAGAGGGCAGCCAGTGTAGATACGCCGGACTTCTATATGCTAGACCTCTCCGTCAAAGCGGAGTATGCGTACGCGTCGGTGAGTCCATCAGAAGCACGCTCGACTGGTGACCAGGTGGCTGTTGTAGATGAGCGAGCAGAGCGTGGTGAACGAAAGAATATACAACGTACGTGTTTCCTATTT
>WSLM01000503.1:0-15743 GCA_019677335.1 Ceratobasidium sp. UAMH 11750 | reverse complement strand
AACCTCGTAGAGGCAGTAACAGAGCAGTACGACCACTCCTTGAGCCAAGAACCACGGAACCAGAACAGGTCACGACATTATAAAGCAAGATTATCGCTCAACCAGTGGAACATTAGAAAACGAACATGAGTAGACCAGTAACTAGAACCAGTAGCTGAGTGGAAGGAGCACCACCCCTGCTCAGACCGCTACCAAACCCGGTGAGGCCCAGGACAGTGCCGCCACCTGAACCTCCGGTCTCCATACAAGTCGAAACCCAGGAACCCAAGCCTAGTCGTGTCATGCCAGGATATCTTCTATTCGGCCTGCCACCCCCCAGGGGCGATGACTCCCTTCAGATAGTCGACGACATGACACAGGTAATCTCCGACCGATTACAGCAGGCACCTACCGAGCCCCTGGCCGACGCGGACACCACAACCACCGAAATCCAATCTCTACAGGCCCTAGTATCGGCTTCTCAACCGCGAGTTATCACCACGGAGGCGGCTCAACAAATGATTGTTGCTATCAGTGAAGGACTCAAAGCCTTACAGGCGAGCCTATCCAGGGAGGTAACGGCGACACGTCAAACCGCGAATCTAATCCACGCGCAAGGAATGCAACAAGGAACAGATCTCCAGAGCGGTTTTAGAAGAATAGAGAGGGACACCGGCCATATCGCCACGAACACGCAGAAGGTGCATGAGCAGATGCAGACCCAGATCGGAACCATCACCAGTATGGAGAAGGCCACTAAGCAATTCCTCCAAGATATAAACAAGGGTATCGTTAAAATACAGGAGACTATTGATTTGGCGCGAAAAGAATCCAGACCCGCCGTCGACAAACAGGGTCTGAATGACTCCCTCCAGGCCATTAACGCAATCCTCGTGACCCAAAAGAGTAAGCTGGACGCCATCAAGGAAATCCTCCAGGTTGTTGAGGACCGCAGATCCCAAACTCCACGAGACGGTCCAGACCCACCAACACGAAGAGGATGGGAGGCCCATATGGAGCAACAAGCAGCACCGGAAGACATATTCTCATTAGGCAACCCACAGGCGGAGTCCACAACCAGGACCCCCGAACGCACAACACGCAGGTGAGCTTCCTTCCGAGCCCCTACCCTGTCCGAACGGAATCCAAGCCCGGCGCTGGAAAGGCCGAAAACCACTATACCCAAGGAGGCTAGGGCTAGGCGTCCTGATAAGTTCAGCAGAAAAAGGGGAAGGGAAGCGGAAGCTTTCCTCACTAAGATGGAAGCCCACTTCACGGACTACGAAGACTTCGCAATTGACGACACTAGAAAGATCCGAGGTATGCTTACGAACATGGAGGAAGGAAGGGCCAACGACTGGGCCCAACCACTGCTCCAAAAGCTCCTCCAGGGCGAAGACCACGAGTTCTTCCAAAACTGGAGCGTTTTCAGGAAGGCCTTCCTTGATACGTTCGCAGACCCCGTCAAGAAGGAGAAGGCGGTCAGGGAACTATCAACCCTTAAGCAAACTAAAAGCGTGCAGGACTACGCCACCAACTTCAGGACATTAGCCCTAGAAGTTAACTGGAATGAAGAGGCGCTCATAGATAAGTTTAAAGAGGGACTGAAGCCGGAGGTACAGGGAGAACTGACCAGAATGGCTATCTATTCCGGATCAAGCACCGATAACTGGTCGCTCGCCAATTGGGTGGTCTTCACAGGCAAGGCCGACGATATGGTATTTACCAATACCAGGAACACTCACAAGAAGGAAACCCAAGACCGAAATGGCCATGTGCCTACTGTGGACCGTGGTAAGGCAGCCATCGTTTCCAAAACCCCTCCTTCGAATATAGTCAAGATCCCAGACAAGGAAAAGAAGCGACGGCATGAAAAGGGTCTTTGCTTAAAGTGCGCCAAGCCAGGGCATATGATAAAGCACTGCAAAGGAAAGTGGACGTACGAAGGGAGCGCTAACACAGAGACTGTCAAGAGCAAAGCAGCAAAAACACCGACGGAATACTCATCAGACTCGGAAAACGAGTAAGGGACTCGGCGGCCATGTCCGAGCAACCCGAGAAACAGACTCCACTGCATGTATGTTACCTCAAGAAACCAGATAACCAATCAACAATATACATCGTGGTGGAGGGAATCATGGACCCAGTGAAGACCCTGATCAACCCCGGATCAACTAGAAATTTTATGGATGTAGATTATGTGGAGGAGAAATGGGTAACAACAGAACCACTTTGCTTCCCAAAGAAGGTAATAGCTATAGACGGGAAGGAAGTGGAAGAGCCAATTACAAAGAAGGCTACCCTGAGGATAGATGTAGAAGGGAAAACGCTTGACTGCAACTTCTATATACTGTCCTTAGGGGACACAGAACTTATACTAGGACGGGATTGGCTACGGAGCGCCAAGCCGATCATCGACTGGAGTGACCTGAGCATCACCTACTGGGAGGAGGTCCAGGCCAAAGAAGCAAGGCTTCAAGACGAGCTGCCAATACCCGAGAGTATAGCCGATTTTGTGGATCTCTTCCAGGAAGAAGGCTTTAGTGAACTACCAGAACACAGACCCTACGATTGCAGTATAGAGTTCCAGGAAGGTGCCGAGTTACTGAAACCTGCCAAAATGTATCCCATGTCACCTGTTGAGTCCAGAGCACTCAAGGAATACCTGGATAAGGAACTCAAGGACAGAAAGATAAGAACCAGCACCTCCAGCATGGCCGCCCCATGCTTCTACGTCAAGAAGGCAGACAGGGGATTGCGACTAGTAGTGGACTACCGAAAATTGAATGCTATTACCAAGCCCGATCAATTCCCAATGCCCGTACAAGCGGATTTAATAGAGAAGTTCAAGGAAGCGAAAATCTTCTCAAAAATGGACATCCGATGGGGTTTCAATAATATAAGGATCGGGGAAGGGGACGAGTGGAAAACCGCTTTCAGGACCAAGGAAGGTCTCTTCAAATACCTCGTAATGCCCTTTGGTATTAGGAACGGCCCAGCCACCTTCCAACGACTAATGAACCATATTTTCCACGACCTCATCGATGTTACGATGGTCGTGTATATGGACAATATAGTGGTCTTCTCCTCCGACATACAGGAACACACCGAGCACCTCTGGGAGGTCTTACGCAGGTTAAGAGCGAACCACCTCTTCCTCAAACCCCACAAGTGTAGCTTTTACACCACTACTACGGACTTTATCAGTATAGTGGTCTCACCAGAAGGGGTTTCCATGGAGAAAAAGAAGGTCCAAGTGATAGCAGAATGGAAAACCCCTTCTACCATCAAGCAACTACAGTCCTTCCTGGGGTTCGCCAACTTTTACAGGAGATTCGTCCAGGACTTCAGCTCGATAGCCAAACTGCTTACTGAGCTAACATGAAAGGATACTAAATGGGAATGGACCACAGCTCACGAAGAAGCCTTCCAGGAGATCAAAAGAAGAATCGGGTTACAGCTGGTACTGATACACCCGAACCCCAACAAACCATATTACCTGGAAATGGATGCCTTGGGAGTCGCTATGGGTGCCATATTAAGCCAAAAAGGAGACAACGACAGGATGCATCCAATAGCCTTTATGTCGAGGGGATTTACTCCCCCCGAAAGGAATTACGATACCCACGACAAGGAGCTGCTGGCAATAATCCAATCCCTCCTGGAATGGTGACTATACCTGGAGGGTACAATTATCCCAGTAACGGTGTACACGGACCATCAAAACCTGCAATACTGGCAGGAGGCCCAAGTCTGGAATAGAAGGCACGCGAGATGGCATACCATATTGGGGTCCTTTAACTTCCATATAGGCTACCGACCCGGAAAAATGTCCACTAAACTGGATGCACTCTCCAGGAGACACGATCACAGCGACGTACCTAACCCGCCATTGGTAATGTTGCCAACGGAGAAGTTCATTGGATTCAACGCCTCCATGAAAATAGACCTAATACAAGAGATTAGGGAGGCACAACTCGAGGATCCCTCACTAACTGAACTGATCTCCAGTACCCAGAACAAGGACCGACTGCCACCATCGGTCAGAAAGCAGTTCGACAAATACGAATGGAAAGAGGACTTACTATGGTACAAAGGACGGGTATACGTACCCGAAGATAAGGACATCAGAAGGAACCTGCTAGAAACCTATCATGACTCTAAAATTGCCGGTCATCAGGGTCAAGCCTGAACCCTGGACCTGATTAAGAAGGGATACTACTGGCCAGGAATGAAAGCCCAAGTGAACCAATTCGTCGACTCCTGCAGGATCTGTGGGAGAGTCAAAACCCATAACACTACAGTTGAGCAAAAGCCCTTGGACATCCCAGACAAACCCTGGAAAGCCATCGAATACGACCTTATCCTAAAACTACCCCCATCAAGGGGATATGACAGTATCCTGACGGTAATAGACCGCTTCTCCAAGCAAGCGCACTTCATACCCTGTCAAGAAACGATTTCAGCTGAAGAAATGGCGGGACTATTCATCAGGGAAGTGTGGAAACTACACGGCACCCCAAAATCTATGGTATCGGACTGAGGAAGAGTCTTCAACAATAACTTCATTAGGACCTTATATAGGAAGCTCGGAATACAGCCGAGTTTTTCCATGGCCTACCACCCCCAAACAGACGGGCTATCCGAAAGGACAAACCAGTGGGCGGAAGGATATCTCAGAACCTTCTGCGGATACCAACAAAACGATTGGGTAGACTGGTTACCCATAGCCGAATTTTGTCATAATAATCACAAGAACCAAGCCACGGGATTGTCAGCATTTCAGGTAGTATACGGGCTGGACCCTGATTGGGTCAATGAGCCCAAAGCAGCACCAGAAGGCAAAGGAGAGAGCCTGAAAGCCATCTCCAAGGCAACCGCTATGCAGCGGATATGGAACAAAGCCAAGGCCTCTATGGAAACAAGAAGGGAGGAGGCCAAACCGACCAAAGAGCTCCAAGTAGGACAGAAGGTCTGGCTGTCCCTTGCTAACATAAGATCCAAGTGGCCATCAAAGAAGTTAGACAACCGGAGCGGTGGTCCCTTCGCCATCACAGAAAAGATATCTTCACATGCCTACTGACTAGAGCTCCCACCGTCTATGAGGGTCCATAATGTTTTTCACATTGGGCTTCTGTCTCCGGTGACCCCAGATGCCGACTTCGACAGGACACAACCAAAAACAGCCCCCATCATTATGGAATGGGGGGAAGAAGAATACAACATGGAAGAAATATTGGACTGGCGGATGAATGGCAAGAAGCCCCAATACCTAATCCGATGGGCAGGATATGACCCCTCGGAAGATTCCTGGGAATCTATCAATAAATTCGCAAACATGAATGACTTGCTTGATGACCTACGCACACGAGATGACTCGGCCCCCCTACCGGGCCAATGGGAACAGCACAACGGCACAGCACTACCCAAGTCAAGCAAGAGCAAACAAAGGCGAAGTAAGATATATAAGCAAGGCAAAAGGACCTCTCAGAGACAACCCCGCTGACAACAACAGTACCATATCAATGTGCTACTACTACATGCCTGCCAAACGCACACCCGCCGCTAAGTTTACGTGGGAGAACAGGGTTCCTACCCCGCACCCTAGGACCGCACAGGAACTTCTTGCCAAAGCCCAACATTACACCAACAGACTATTGCCAGGGTCTATACTGGACCATATCCCCACAAGGGACCGAGACGAGAGCTACTGGGTCGCACAGACCTTCTACGACCCTGCACGAGGGCAAGTCCAGGAGGATATGTACTATGACCCTATCCGAGGACCGTTGCAGTGGTGCCACTCCGGAGCCCCCAAATCTAAGACTAAACTTAGGAAGACTAGGATGTATGTAATGGAAGGGCTAGTGGCAGGGAACGTCGACACCCTAGTTAAGGCGGCCAAACGAAAAAGGGCAGACAAAGCCTGCAAACAAAGGGAATTGGAAAAGGAATGGGAACTTTCCGGAATAGTCGGAAGGAAGGTAAACGATGAATTAGAACGCCTCGCCAAAATGGACCCTACGCCCTTCTGGGGCTCATTGTCCCACCTGGCAGAGGAAGAAATGTACCAGCTGATCGCCGCTAAAGAGGCGACCCTATTGGACTTCACCACCTGGCTCCATTTACGAGAGGTGGAGGAAAACATGAGGATCCTAGAAGGGAGTCTCAAATCTATGACCTTCAAGGAAGAGGACCCCTTCGAGGGAATGCCCCCTCTTACAAGCGAAGACCAACTACACTGGGAGAAGGAGGGAATGGAAGGGGAAGTTCCAGCCCAGGGACCAGCAGGACCCTCGCAACGATATGGGGGCCCTATCGAGTGGGAATAGAAGTCAGCTGTGAAAATTTCTGTTCTTGTATTGCCGATAGGCAAAGAATCACAAATAGATGTACCAAACTATATGAAGAGGACAAAAAGAGAGAGAGGGACCACTACAGAAAACACACCACCCCTCTCCACTCGTAAACTCTACACTCCGCTACCAGTACCAATATGTACTCCGGCTCGCCTTCTACCACCACCACCACCCACATCAGTATAGCATGGGTAACGAACTGTATCCGCGAATGGAAGGCAGGAGTACCCCCCAGTTATTGGGGATGCCTCCGTGAGATCACAGAGAAGGAGGTCTATGACCTCGTCGCGGCAAGGATGCCAAGCAAGGACGAATTCAGGGACTGGCTGTCCTGCAAAGCGCTAGCTTGGGCGGAATGCAGGGAAGAGGACACCACGGTCCTGAGGGTCAAGGTCGAGACGGAACAGGTGGAAAAGGAGGCCTGAGAAACCAACGGACGGGGACCACTATATACGATATGTATCTGTATATAGCATACAAAACTTTTATTCTCTCACTACGGGGCGGAAAGGCGCGTATAAGTGACTAGGTTCCCCCCGAGGGCCCACGCCAGGACCCGCATCTCGTACGCGAGGGTCCAGGGTAATCAACCCACTCTCACGGTCCCTGAACGTCCAAGCCCAGGGACCCGAACGCGAGGACGACGCCCCACCGACTCGCAACCTTTTGAAATCACCCCCCGAAGGAGGACCCTCCGCCTTCCTCTTCAAAGGGTGTGTCCACGGCACCTCCCCTCCAGACGTCTCCACAAGAAAATTCGAGAGACTAGGCGCAGCCCCCTTCCCCTTAGCCGGTGGAGGGGAGGGTGATAGGGAACACACCCACCGCACATTCTCCTCGTCCTCGCAACCTACCGAACTGTCAGGACAAGGCAAAAAGGAAACCCAATAACGACTCACCAGCATCACCCCACCAATGCCAGAAACCCTCACCAGCACCGCCCTCATAGTCCTCGAGGGTCGCGTCGCAAACGGAATCACAGAAGGGACAGTAATCCCCCTCCGGAAACCATTTGCAGTGACAATTAAAAGCATCCCATTGCAGAGTGATAGTACACATTTTACTCAATGAAAGAAGGGGGAATACTCTGCCCTGACTACCACACCAACTGTCCTTTATCTTCCGAATGAACAACAAAGACCCTTACAGGTCTTTCACACGGACAGGGGAAAGAACTATCACATTCATTCCAGAACCAGAACCAGAACCCTAGTCTTCTATATTGATAACAGAAGGGGACCGCCGAGCCTGTCGGCGATAAGGGTGGGCCCAACCGGCCTGACCCCCCTTTTCAGCCCTGACCACTTCCAGCTCTCGCTTCGCCCGTGCCAACTCCCTTTCTAATCCTTCTATTTCCACGTCCCGACCCGAGATAACCTTCTGTGCCGACGACAGCGCAGCATGCAAGGCATCGTTGTCATCCGACAACGAGGTAATGCGAGCGGCCATAACCGCCCGCTTTGCCTGGAGACGACCCAAACGAGTCTTCAGTTCAGCCTTCTCGGCCAAACACTTGGAATGGTTGGCCAATATAATCGGCCGGGAAGAGGTAGCCTCCGAAGGAGGGACCACGGTCGCCTGGAGGCGACATAACTGCTCCTGCTGCACCTTGTAGGCAGCAACAAGCTGAGCGTGGGCAGCGACAGTGCATGGCATAGTTGATATGAGTAAAGGGAGTAGAGGGGTGAGTGAGAGTATCAACTAGAGGTGGAGGACCTACCAAGGCGAAGAACACCGATATATATGCGAGATAGGGTCCAGGACCCTATCAGAAGATCACGTGACCAGAACCTCAAAAAAAAAAAAACAAACAACAGATCCGGATCACACAACTGATTGATGTCACATGAACTATGTGCCCATGGTTACCCGACTTCCTCGGCCAGACTAACCTTCACGCATGACAATATACATTCTGTGGAGGTTCCCATCCACCTCGCTACATTGTTATACCGGAGGGGTCGGAGAGGGGGCACCAACTGTAGTTGACGGAGTGGGTGCTGGGGGCCCCGCTTGCAGGGCTGGTGGCACGTAGGAGCAAAGGAAGGGCACCCCTTGGAGATGCGTCGTCACAGTTACGGAAACAAAGAACATCATACAAGCTCTCATGGCACGATTACAAAGACAGGGAACGTCGTACGACTTCACACGGAACGATTACAAAAGGGAATGCCACACGACGCTACACGACGCAATTACAAAAAAAAAACAAAGAACGTTGTACGACTCCACAGGGTCCAATCATGGAGGGAAGGAATGCAACGCAACTTCACACAGACAACGACCTTCACACGCCCCGATAAACCCATAAAAAGGGTACCCTTAAAGGGGAGCAAGGACACCGTCTTGCCGTCCCCCTCTACTCCCACATCATGTCGAGCTCCTCTGCCTTCCATATCAACTCCAGGGCTGTCCTGCTGACGTGGAGCTCCTTGTTGGAGGAACCGGCAACGGGCCTCGTGGCCCGTTTCGAGGCCTTCTGCCGAGGCCGACCAGGTCACTGGCAGACCCTCGCCGTCGTTGAACGGCACAACCCGGCTCAGCCCGGCTACGACCCAGCCAAGCCATTACACGTCCACGCACTCACGGTAAGCATAGAGCGGAGGGGGGGATGGAACACCCGCAACCCGAGATTCTGGGACTTCGAGGGGTCCCACCCCAACATCGCCCCAAAGGACTTACGCGAGGGTCCGGGGGGATGCCCGGCGCGGACGGCCTTCCATTACCTCTGGAAGGACGTCGGAGAACACGGGGAAGAGGTCGAAGACCTCATGGCTGGGGAACTCACGGAGGAGTCCCTGGAGGGAATACTGACGAAAGGGGCCAGAGGAAAGAGGTCCCGAGCTCAGGTGCGCCCGATTCCAACCAATCACCGCCCCTTAGTCACTTACCCCGATGCCCAGGCCGAGTTGGAAGACGGCCTGGAAATTGTGGCGGCGGAATCGAAGGACGAGTTCTACCACCGCTTCAAACAACTCCGCCCGTTGCAAATGATGACGGCGTGGAACTCGGTCCACTCGTACGCCGAACATGTGTACAGGGTGGACACCGGCCTCTCGCCGGCAATGCCGGTCGAGCTCCCACACCCAGCCGAACGACAACACATTGACACGGCCAAGCAATGGTTCGAGCGGGAGATACCCTGGAAAGCCCCGGGAATGCGTCATCACATTCTGGTCATCGAGGGTGCGACAGGGACAGGAAAAACGGCCTATGCGAGGTCCAAGGGTTCGCACAGCTGCATGTGCAACGTGTGGAACGTCAGTGCCCTCTCTGAGAGCACAGACATGTGGATATTAGACGACACAGTATCCATGAACGGTAAGTACTCGCTCCAGGCGCTGAGCCAGTACAAGGCCGACTTCACCGGGCGATACAGCCACGTGAAGACAATAAAAGTGAGACCGACTGTGATCCTGGGCAATAGCTGCACAGCGATCACAAAATGTTGGTCGGACATAGAAGGGGAGGAAGGAGACGCCTGGGTCAAGGGGAACATTGACTGGGTGTACGCGGGAACTAGTCCCTTTTTTGTCTTCCCTTAGTATATTTACGCCTTTTCAGGAATCCTCCAAAAAGGGCATATTAAGGGGGGGATAATATTGTGACCTACCCAGGGAAGACCCCATTTTTCTTCCTTTAAACAGGACTTGACCGAGGCCGTTCAGGTTACGCCCCACATCACGTGGCCCGTAACCACCGTAACATAACACTGACGTCTGGTAATCTCTCCCTGGTAATGCAGACGTCAGTTGTCAGTTGCCATCGTGAGACCAAACAACTTAGATAATCACAACAAGGTCACATGACCATGCCTGATCATGTGACCCTAGGATTACAAAGCGGCTCTTATAAGATTCGGAGCCGCGCTAACATCAGTAGTCACTACACGTGACCCTCTCCACGTCCGGCATGTGACTTAGCTGCGGACTGCAGACTGCGGACTGCGGACTGCGGACCTACCCTGTATATAAAGAAGAACGACAGCAAGATGGAGCCCCATCTTGCTTTATCTTGTCTACCACAGTGGCTTGTAACATCATTAGAATACACAAATACAGACAGAGCTTTAGCATTACAAACGATACCACAACCTCGTAGAGGCAGTAACAGAGCAGTACGACCACTCCTTGAGCCAAGAACCACGGAACCAGAACAGGTCACGACACTCTCAAAAACTCACAGCTAGGAAACTCAGGCCCTTCAAAGTCGAAAAGCTCATAGGAAGTCATGCATTCCGCCTCAAACTACTGCATACCATGAAAGTCCATCCCGTCTTCCACATATCCAAAGTTCTGCTCAAGGAAGAAGACCCCTTTCAACGTGAACCAGTACCCCTACCCCCAGTAATAACCGCTGAAGGAGAAGAGGAATGGGAGGTAGAAGAAATCCTATCATCTAGGAAACGGAGGGGCGAAATACAATACCTCGTTAAATGGCTCGGGTATGGACTGGAAGGGAACACATGGGAACCATATGAACACCTGAGTAACACCAAGGAAACATTGACCAGGCACCACCAAAGACACCCTTGTGCACCAAAGGACCCTCGGGCCTAGGAGGGGAGTAGTGTCAGGACCTGACACGAAAGTAACTATTTACGCAATTACCACCAACGAGCGTGGATCAAACACCTGACCTCACCTTTCGGTACAATGACATGAACGGTCTAGATCTCTTATCTAACTTGTATTTCAACTCCGATGTGATATCGCATATCGTGCTATTTGTCATGTGGTTGCAAATATCTGTATGACTCGAGTATTGCGACATGTGTTTACTATTTGTCTATGGCTATGCTCCTTCATGTATATTAGCAAGGCAAGTTCGACATCGACAAGACAAGAACTTGACCTCTTATCAATAGGAGTGTTTATTTAGTTCTGACTTGTACTGAAGTCACACTTGTGACAGGAACACTAATTGTTCGAACCCTTCTTTCTGCCACGCTTAGTAGCTCGGTCCATGGCTTCCTGAGCAGCAGGCAAGCACTGGTGTTTCCTTGGGGTTTGCCGTGGGGCAATACTAGTTTCCTGGCCTTTGGCTAGTGCTTGGGTGGTTAGAGGTAGGATTTAGTAAATAGCAGCACAAGGGGGCAAGGGACCCACTGGACGACATCGCAATGTTAAGGGTCATGATTTGGAGTGGTAAAAGGGCCTCAGACACGTGGCTGACTTCTGGGTCGGGCTGATCAATGCCATGAGGTGAGGGCATGGGCGATGCACTGGGAGAGGCCACTCGAAAAAATGAAGCACTGGATAGCAGCTGTCAAGCCAAGAGAACTAGCAGTGCAACAATGGTGAGCTGTTGTAGTCACAGTTCAGACAGGTACTCAACTATCTTCCTCAGAGTCCTCAGCATCCTGTGGTGCAGAGATGAGCGTATTCAAAGCGGCATCAATTTCATCTTCTAATGGTATATCAAGCGTGACATGCCCTGAATCTGCGTGGAGGAGGTTAGGCAGATTAGCCCCATATTGGGCAAAGATGTGATCGGAATGCCACATACCAGAGATGAGGGATTGAATACTCTTCTCGTGTTAATCATCCTCAATAGCCATGGAGTCCAGATCATCTTCAGGAATTTCAATGTACTTGCCATTGTCAGAGTCATCCGATGAGTTGGGTGTCCAGCGAGGTCGAGTATGGGTTACACGCGGGCGAACCATTGCCGGTTGATGTGGAGGAGCAGGGTCAATGTCATTCGCAGAACCAAGGGTGCAATCAGGATCACTTTCCATGACTGCGTCGTAGCATTCATGCAGCTCTGTTGCGTCCAGAGGAACTCCACTTGTGGTATGTAGCAAGACAGGGGTGGAGTTGGAGGAATTAAACAGGGAGTTCTTGAGATGAGCGGACACAACAGCCTGTTTCCAAGCCTTGGAGTGATCAGAAAAGGTTGAGCGAAGAACAGAGTTGGTGTGAACAAGCTGGGAAACAAGCCAGGCACAGAGACGTTGAAGCTGCAGTGATGATTGCTCCAGAGCAGAAGGGGTAATCACTCTGCACATGTTGGTTGGAAGTTCATGTGGATGGCGAGCAATGGTAAGGGTGGCAAGAATGCGGGCTGCCACAGCGACAACCCACTGAAAGCCTTTTGACCCGCCGTGGAGCGTTCCACTGAGAGCATGTACAAAACAGTTAGGACAGCGAAGCCACACAATAAGTGTCGGAAAGGCAACTGCATCATGCTCGGGGTCATTACCGTTGAAGAAAGTGGGTGGCAGGAGCTTAGACCCAATTAATTTGCGGATATCCACAGTATCTAGATTTTCTGGAAAGTGGGCATTCAGGACCTCCGACGGTGACTGATCAAAAGTCTGGATCGTTGCGACGTCAAGGATGAGAACAACAGTGATCGCAGACATGATTGTGCAGACTCACATGGACAGGGCCAAGAGTTTCCATCTCATCCAACAGTTCAAGAATCTGTGCAAAAGGGTGCTCCTCCCAGGACATCTGGATCAACTTATCCTTGGTCCTGTTGTCAAAAGGCACATACAGTGCATATAGTTGGGCAAGTGGTAAGCCATTCCAGCTAGGCTTCGGAGACGGCTCATCCAGACCCTGAGATACACGGAGTGCATAGAGCTTCTTGTTGGGGGAATATTTAACTCTCGACAAGCGAGGCTGATCATGGCACAAGGACTCATAGACCAGAGGGGATGTGGATCCTGTGACATCGACGTGACGGAACTGCAGAATTTGAGATTCGGGTAGTTGGCCAAGCTGACCAGTGAGGATATGAAGGTACAAGGACTCTAGGTGATCACGGGTCATGCGATGGGGGTCTTGCAGGGTTGTCATCCCCTTGGGCAAACAGGATGGGTCAAGGTACTCTGCCTGGGCGGTGCCTTTCAGCTTTTTCCAGGGGAGTGATCCTTTGCCACCCAGCCATCCTATGAGCAATTAGGTGATATGTTTGAGTATGCAGGTTGCAAAAGATGCTTACTCCACAAGTAATTGAGGTATACACGCAACCACTCTTGGAGGGTAATTCGACGGAGCTCCTTCACATCGTCAACTTGCGGAATCATCAGACGGGAGGTCCCACCTGGATTGGGATAAACGGCTCAATCGGCAGTAGCTGCCTGACCATGTGTTTCCGCGCCTAGAGTCAGGAACGGACATTGAGCCCAGTTGTGACAGGTGCAGCAGGCCTTGAGGTGTACTAACCATATGCATTTTCGAGGGCATCCAAGAAGAGATTGAGGATTTTTTCAGTGGTTTCACTGTCGTTCAAGTGACGAATGCTCTTGGTCAAGGCCCTGGGAAAACAGGTGTGGGTAGAGCAGCTGATAGACGTTGCAATGTACATGAATGTTTTCAGGCCAGGTTCACCCGGAAGCTCCATTGCAGCGAGACATAGCACATGCACAGGAAGGGCATTGCCCCATCCGTGGACTACGTTCCATATCTTCACAGGAAATGCTTTCTTCAGCCTGTGCAAAGGAGCTTGTGTGCTGAAAGAGAATGATTCATGGAACTACACTCACTTGTTCAGAACATCTTTGGGTTGCTCCGCATAATCGATCTCGCCTTGGTCCCGGATCTTTACTGCCAGCTGTTCAAATTCCTTTAGCTCAGCTGGACGCTCTGCCTCCATCAACTTGCAAAACTTTGTTGTCGCATAATTCCGGGCTGCCATAATTCCTAGCAAAGATTCTTCACATCGTAATTGCTGAGCAATGGCCCCGATGTCTTGGGAGAATCGCTTCATGATCAACATGCAAGCTGTGATTGTACTCTGGGTTGTTGTGACCTGTACAGCTTGTGTGGGCTCCCCTTGCGACTTGGAATGGTTGGTGAACCAAGTGTGCAAACACTGCAGCAGGGTCAATCACAATTCACACAAGATAATCTGTATGGCACCTTCTCTAGGATGTTGCAGGTCTCAGCAGTGAAGGTTAAAGGGTTGTTGTCAGTTTGGTTGAAGTCACGTTCCAGGAATGCAACGTAAAAATCTTCGATAACACGATGCACAAGACGAGTATGGGGGGCTATTTCACCTCAGATGCATTTCTTGTCAGGCGCAGGCTTAGATTCATTCCACTTGTCAATGAATTGATTGAGAAATTGCACTTCAGCAGGACAAAAGTTGCTGGGGGGCATGCTGGAGAATGCAGAGAGGGGCAGGCTAGGAGAATCGCGGGGGGTAAGCATGCATATAATGGCTTTTGCACTTGGAGTTGCAGGTCATCGCGACGTGCGATTATTTGAGGCACAAGGTACATTCCATACAGCGCTCATAACGCATGTCCAAACATTGCATATAGGAGCAATTAGCTCGCCAGAAGGTCCGTGGAGCTGAAGCATAAGCAGCTAGTGGCCAACATCATCAATAATGCCATGGCAGTGCTGTCAAACCGAACAGTGGGAACGAAGGCTCTTTGAGCCACATGGTTCCAGACCCGGGTGATGAATGACCATTATTTGCAGTCTATTCCGGATGAGCCTATTCATCATGCAATCAGGTCAAATATGCACACCTCACATAGAAACTCACAATGATAGTGTGGGGCGGTGTGCATACAGTCCACTAATGAAAATGCTCACGTACCCAGAAGACATCAATACGGGTGGGTTGACCAAGCCTCTGTTGCACATCAGACGCAAGGAATATTGTCAAATTGTCTGCTCAATTATCACTATCACTGAGGTCTATTACATCACCAGACAGCAACTGGTTTTCCTCTGAAATCCAGGCATGCCACTGTTGAGAGTCATCAGATCTGGTGAGTGACGGAATTTCGGTACCACGGTAACCGGCAGAGTTGCTCCAGACGACCTGGAGAGCATGCCACGGAGTAATGCGTGAGCCCTTGGGCAGATGAGGGCAGGTCTTCTCAAGAGAACGGTTGAGGGCGTCGAGCAGATACTGCTCCAGAAGGTTTACTTGCTTGGCGTAATCATCAAAATCAGAGATCCATGTGTGCAGGGCAGGGCCAATTTGTCGTATCCAAGCATAAGTGGCATGAACGAGGAGCGTCGCAACGAGGATTCGGGCCACACCGTCTGGACCACCGAAAAGCAGGCCTTGTTATGTAACACATACATCTCAAGATTTGAAGTCTTCACTAAGACTCCGTAATTAGCTCCTAATTCCCTTCTGTCTTTGGGATTTTATGGCAAATTAATCCAAGCAGAATTCATGAAGATACAAGAATTGCAAGGTTTAAGCTAGCACACTTTGTTTACTGTTAGTATAGTTCCTGTAGTCTGGATCTATTTGTACGTACAAACAGACCGACAGGTATATAAGGCCCTGTCGGTCAACCGTTTAATGCATCTTTTACTTACCTTTTACTTGCATCCCCATCTTTGCACCATGTGATTAAGCCCTTGAGGCTTGCCTTGGTTGATAAGTCGGTAATCAGCACTGTAAGACCTGTCAATCACTCAGACC
>WSLM01000502.1:0-11746 GCA_019677335.1 Ceratobasidium sp. UAMH 11750 | reverse complement strand
CTCCTCCGCATGCTCGACGTGCCTGAACCAAACCCGGACAAGGACGAACGGTTGTTGTCGAGGTACATGTGCAGCTCATCGAATTCCGGATCATTGTCGTACACGACCGTCGGGATCTCCGAAGATGGCAAAGGTGGGATGGGTTTCGCGTCGCTCCGGCTCCGCGCACGGCCGTGCACGCCTGAAGAGAGGGATCGGCGCAAGCTCGAGCGGGGTGGGATAGGAGGAGGTAGCGGGCGGCGAGACGAACCCGAGGACAGTGAAGACAGGGACATTTTGCGTGCTTGCTCGATCTCACTTTGCTCGTCCAACACCGGAGACGGTGTATCCTCGGGCCTGTCCCCTGCTGCCGCGAGTGCCTGGATCATCCCAGAGCCGAGAGCTATACTCCAGTCGGACGTCTGGGACGAACGCGGTGACGAGGACAGTGGGGTCCGATGCGTCGATCCACTCGACATGGATGGTGTCGCCACGCGCGGAGAACGCACGCTCAGCCGCTCGCCGTCTGCCCGGACTCCGCGGATAGTAACAAACTGATCCTCGTCGTCCTCGGGGGGAGCAGAGACGGTCGCGTCAAAGAACTGCGCATTTCTAAACGCTGCGTTCCTTTTCCCAGTGTCGGGGCGCAGGATCGAACCCAGCCTTCTCTGCACGATGGGCACGAACCCACTAGACGTGGGCTGGGCTGCGGGCGCGGACGAGCTATCCTGAGGCGTCGGAGGCATGGGGAATGTATCCAGGGCCGAAGCCAGGTCCCCAAAGGTTGTCTCGTGAGACTGGCGTGCAGGGCTGGGTGGACGCAAGCCGGCGGGAAGCGGCGGGACCTCTGGTGGCGTGATCGACATATGGCGCAGGCTTGGAGCGAGACTCGCGCGATCCCCGTCTCGCCTGCGCATCGCGTCCCGATCCCGCCTCCAAAACCCAAACCACTCGCGCACTGCCGGAGTTTGGCGCACCTGGTCGACCAATACCGGTCCACCGGGCGCAAACAGCGCACCGATAAACTCGTTGAACTCTTCGGAGCGTTGTTGGACGAGTGCGCTTCCCGAGGCGCCGCGAAAGAGGGATGATTTGGCGGCGAGCTTGGGTAGGTAGGCGTGGATGTCGGTCGGGATGGATTTGAGGTCAGGGCCGGTGGGCAGTGAATCAAACGAGGCGGCGCGCTGCGGATGGGCGTAGAGCGACGGCCCTTTCTTCCCGTTGCTCTTGCGGGCCTTGGAGGCCGCGGCGTACTCTTTCTCGAGGACACGTTGAAGGTCGAGGCAGTCTTCCCATTTTCGGTGGATCTCGTACCCCCGGATAGGCCTGCCTCTGGCGTCGACGGGCAAGCCACCCAACGGGGACGTCCCAAGGTTGGCCAGCAGCTTGACTCGCAGAACATAGTGCCAGGAGGAGCCTTCCTTGACGGGCGGGACAATGTCCACCGAGTAGTCGGACGGACAGTGAATAAGCACTCCACGACGATACTGCTGGGAACTAGAAGAGTCCGGGCTCTGATCGGAGCGTTAGTCACGAAGGACAGAGCACGGCGATAGACTTACAGCCAAGCCGGCGCCCATATGCGTGAACGCTGGCAGAGAGTCAGTCAACGCCGGGAACTTGCGCTCAAGTCGACTCACACATTGCGGCTGCGGAGGGGGTCGGGAGCACGCCAAGTTGGCAACAGTGCCTCTATGTATAACTTGCGAGGGTCAAGCGTGATCTGTAGACAACAAACATAAATGATGGAAGTCGGCGGCAGGAACACCTGGCGAGGAATTGCGAATGCCGTACCTATGTTCAAGCCGGGGCTATGGTGGCGAGACACAACAGAGGGGGGTATCCGTCTGACAGCGGGACACTACTGTATGTGCTGGAGTGAGCATGTGGTGGAGGATGATGGTACCATGTGCGCTACCTGATCACTCAATGCGGAAACCCGGAATCGACTTTTGATTTTCTGATAGGGCCACCAGCCAGAAACAGTCGGGGGCGGGCGCTGTCCCGTCTGTAGACTTTATACAAGCCTCGGCCAAACCTTGTCGCAGATTCCCCGGCCCTCGCTGCACATGATTCTGCACTTCATCCAGGTCCGGCAAGGGCCGCGCGTGGCACAGATCACCCCGATTAGGCACGCTCACGTGGACACCAAATATCATGCGCCATCCTATCTCGTCCGCCCGCCTGACTCCCACCTGCCCTCTCCCCCTCTTCGTATGCTACCAAGCGTGCTATCGTGTGGGCCACGCACACCCGTTTTCCCGCCCAGGAGGAACAGCGTTGTGGTTTCCCCGCGTTCTCCCCGAGCTTCCCCTCTCGTCTTCCCAAGATAAACATCCGAACCCAGTGTTAAACTTTACTCGATCGAAATTCGACCGGATATTGCGCAGGCACAGGCCTCCCCATGCGGTCCAGAGCTCCACGGCGCGGGCGTGATCTCATTGGACAAACAACGAGCGGCCCAAATCTTATCCCCCGGCGTAATCGACGAAAGCAGCCGCATATACCTACCTCCCCGTGGAATAACCACGCCCAGCTGACTGCCTCGAGGAGCCCACAATGGGCAGCGCTCGATTTCTCGGAAGTACTCCCAGCATTTGGGACATGACCGAAGATGATACTCCCCCGCTGAAAACTGCGGCTCAAGTGCGGGGTTGTGCTCCCGGTGCCCCAGACTATCCCCCTCGGACATGTCACTTCTCGCTGAGGTGGCGAGCAAAGTCCAGATAGAAGACGAACCTCCCACCCCAAGGATCACACTTTCCCCTCGAGAGCACCCAACCTTCCATAGACGAATCCTTCCAATAAAATCAATCAGTTTGCACATGCACTTGAATCTTTCTACCGGTTCGTGCGCCTTTTCTCGACAACTGCCGACTGATGGACAGACATTGCGAAGAAAGAGTCCAATCAGCCTTCTCGACCTTCGCAGCGAACCGAGACCCCCTTCCCCCTGGGTGAGTCTTAGGCCTTTTGACCCAAGCTGTGCTACAACGGGACGCGGTCGTCAACCAGCGGCAATCGCATAGCCGAGAACGAGGACCTCAAGTTCAGTCGTCACCTGCCTATCCTATGGATCAAGCTGTTGGATTTGTCGGGATTATATCCTCGCGCTCTTCGCAAGAAACCACCTGCGAGCACGCATGACCATCTTATGCTATCCCAAGCTATTACTTCCGCAGACACTATTCCAACCGACTTTCAGCGAACTATATCCAAGCCCGTTTGGTTTAAGCTCGGCCCTGGTAATCTCGCTTAATAGTGTCCAGCCGCCATCGCCGGAAACTGGCTGTCTGGGATCAACACAGCCATCGTGCCCATTCGAACATCTGCCGGCCGGCGTTCAGTTTTGAACAAACACCGGCCCGGTAGGCTAATATCGGCAATGAGTCCGCTAATACCTTTGTCTTTTAATCAAGCCCTGGATTTTTCAGAGAATTATACTAGGCCTTGTATGCATTGTCAAGATGAAGTCCGGTCACCACCCTGGCCAGCTTGCACACGCATACACCCAGCAAACCAAGGCCTTGGTCTGCCACTTCGCGAATCTGGCCTGGGGTTGAAAAATAAGGTGGTGTAAATCCATTCCGTGTCCTTATTTGACAATTACCCAAGTACGTCTAATCTTCAATGGATCTCGAGACAAGCCTCCAGTCTCAGGTCCGCTTCACCGAGCCATACCCATGTCCATTGGATTTCACCCGGCCCTCGTACCCGCCCTCGCGATGTCTGTTTACGACAACGCTCAACACACCCTTGAGCTTTTCGAACGCCTCTGCGCTGATCTGGTGGTGTACCACAATCCTACCATCATATCCGAGTCGAAGCCCGACCCGCTTAGCCTCCTCGACCAGCCAATCGTTGTCCAGCCCTTCGGCATCGAGGTCCTATAAGCACGCTCAATAATCAGTACCATAATAGTCACAAACCACAGCATATACACGCACAATGAAAATCATATTCGTCTCGACAGGAAGAACCGTCTTCAGGCCCAAACTATGCACATGTGCCTCGATTTCCTTTGCGACTTGATGCGTCCTTGCCAGCTTGTCTGGGAACACTTCGTCGAGCGCAGCACGCGCCGCACCCGCAATCACACCCGTCTGGCGCATCCCCCCGCCAATCGATTTGCGTATCCACCGCGCGCGGTCGATAAACGCCTTGGACCCGACAAGCACGCTCCCAATGGGTGCGCCAATTCCCTTGGAAAAACACACGGTTACGCTATCGCATTCTTTACCATACGCTCTCAACGACTCTACTCCCCCCGTTGCGACTGCCGCATGCCACAGCCGCGCCCCATCGCAATGGACCTTGATCCCGTGCGAGCGAGCAAACTCTGAGATGCGCTGTGCTTCTGCCAAAGGTAAAACCGTACCGCCATACGTGTTCTCGATTGCGATAACGCGAGTCGGTGCATAATGAATATCGTCGTCGATGATGGCCACGCTCTTGACGTCTTCGAGCGTGAGGTAAGGCGTCGAGCAGGGAAAGACAGGCTGCATCATGGCCTGTGAGAGGGTCGCGGCGCCGCCAGCTGTATGCATATACGGAGTTAGACCCAAGAATGGGCTAGTGAGGCTGATCCATGTGCGCGTACCTTCGTATTGATTGATATGCGAGCGGGCGTGGCACAGGACAGCTGGGGACCCCGGAGGGTTAATTCGGTGGCGCAAGGGGCTGGAGATCGACACAACTCACAGTGGGGTGGTTGTGTAAGGTGTGTACGGAGCGCAATCTGGTTCCCTGCGGTCCCACTCGGGACAAACAGACCCGCCTCGTGTCCGAGTAGGCCTGCGACGTGGCGCTCGAGGTCGGTCGTCGTTTCATCTTCGTCGTAGACGTCGTCACCGAGTGGGCTGGCCGACATGGCCGCGAGCATCAACGCCGTGGGCGATGTTACGGTGTCACCTGGTTATGGTTTGTAGGGTATTTAATCGAGTTAGAGTTGTGTAAATGCGGGGTAGACTAACTGCGAAAGTCTATTGCACTGATTGCGTTTGCCCGAGCAATCGCAGGGTGCAAGGTCGATCCGGTCATTTTCGAGGCGGAGTAGAGTAGTCTTTTGGTCAACGTGCCCCTTGGGCTGTGGTAGAAAACTGCAGGGGTGGAAATGACTCGGCGCAAGATCTTAAATTAAGTAAACTTTGTCGCTTAGTCAAGCGGGGCAGGGAACTACTCACCATAGATCGCGCGATACAAGTCGCCATGTGATGTGAGTAGAATATAGATATAGAGTGCCTGCCCCAGTTAGAATGTAGAAATGGTCGTTCACTTTTCAAGCAAGTTTCGACCTCGCACAAATAGTAGGCGGCGGCTCCGAGATACTAGGCAGCAGAAAAGCCGCAGGGAAGAACTAATTTCTGAAGGAGCGGCCTCGAGCCCTATTGGCCAGCTTAATTCTTCAGATATATGCAATGAAGAAATCAGGGGCTGAAGTGGTAGGGACGACCTCGAGGTGAAGTCACGAGATCCATCCAGGGCAGCTCGCATGGGGCGCGTAAACGACAGCCTACAAGCATCCGAGCGACCTCGGCCGCAAGACCAACGGCAAGGCCTCGCCTGAGCCCGTCACCTTTGTGCATGATATTTTCAACAGCGACGAGCCTGCCCGAAGAGCCTTCTTCTTCTTTGCTGACCACCACCATCGTCGCTGGCGGGGCGTCGCATCCCTGCGATCTTCTCGAGCCTGGAGAAACGCGACTCGCTTGAGGATGAATTACGCTGCGCATCCACCCCACGTTCTTCTATCAAAGACCATCTATAAGACATTCTTAGCTTCCAGCCCTCATTTTTTTGAGCACTCCAGCTTTAGACCATCACAACATCAAAAGTCTAACAATGGGAGCCCCTCTGGTACTGTCCCTTGAAATTGCACGTACTAGCTGCCCAAACTTCTGGGAGATTATTACCTGTCTGACTGGTTTGACATGCGCACGAAATCGATCCTAGTTTAATGGGCTCCTCGAGGCATAGGGCGGGAAGCTGCGATGTCTTCTACATTGGCGGCGGACGATGAATGGGTGCTCAAATGGGTTGGCGCATGTTTTGCCTTAGGCTAGTTTTTTCCGTATAAAACAAGCATGGGGGTGCTGGGTACCGTTATCTCAACACTCCCCCCTCACAAACATCATGAGTAGCTACGAGCCCGCCGAGTCCATTCACAAACTCCCGTTTGCCAACTATATCGATCGAGTCGAGCGCACCGTCTGGCCATACATCGAGCTCGCCCGCATCAACGGGCTCGTTGGCGTCTGGCTTACATTCTGGCCATGCTGTAAGTTGCTTCATCTCTAGTCCAACAGTCTGCTCAATTCCAACCTTTTCCACTCCAGGCTGGGGATCGATGATGGCAGCCTACGCGCTGCGTCTCCCCGTCACTTCGCTGACTCGCGTCATTCCCCTCCTCTGGCTGGGTTGCGCACTTCTGCATAGCGCGGCTTGCACAATCAATGACGTCTTTGACCGCAAGGTCGACAGACTTGTGGGCAAGTCGCGTTCATACTTTTAGCCTTTGATCTCGTCCTAACCTTATCGCAGAGCGAACCAAGAATCGGCCCGTCGCTCGGGGTGCCATCTCCGTCCGGAACGCTTTGCTCTTCTTTGTTGCTCAGGTCCTGGCTTATCTGATGCTTTTGGCATATGCCCCGCCCCTCTGGTCAGTACAAATTAGCGTTCACGGAGATACAACCGAGCTGAATGGGGTATATGCGCTTAGCGCACTGCTTGCGATTATCAACCTGCCAATGCAAATAGCGTATCCACTCTTCAAACGGTTTACAAACTGGCCATCCCTTTTCTTAGGTACGTGCTCGATTTCAGGCGGCTAGTGGTTCTCTGTATGAATGTTCACCAACCGGGTTCTAAACAGGTATGACATTCAGCTGGGGTTCCATGTGTGGGTGGTCGGCTATGGCTGGTTCTATCAACTGGAAAGTTATTGGGCCGCTTTACTTGGCCGGTGTATGCTGGGCCTTGTGGGTACATTTTGTTTTTCAGAGCGCTGGAGCTGATCTCAACAAACATTTGTAGCGGCTACGATATTATCTACGGCTATCAGGTGGGTTCTTTCACCTGAATACCAATGCGCCTCGACTAACATCCCAACAGGATAGACGCGACGACCCCAAAGCTGGCGTCAAGTCCACTGCGCTCCTCCTGGGCTCCGACCCGAAGCCGTTCTTGTACACACTTGCAGCTGCGTTTGTTACTTTCCTCACAGTCGCGGGCATCCAAAACCACCAGGGTGTATTGTATTATCTCTTCACTGTTGGGTTTGCGGGGGCGCACGTCTATTGGCAAGTCAGTACCCTCGACGTTACGAGCCCTGCAGACTGCTGGGCCAAGTTTTATACAAATTCTTGGATTGGATGGCCGATGTGGCTCGGCGGGTTGTTCGGAGATTACGCGCTGCGGATGGTATTTTAGCATTTTGTACTTGTTTTCAAATATTGTAGTTTCGGATTTGTATTCATGATAAAGATTGCCTTCGCCTCAAAGCAGGGGCTGGGTCAAAAATATATATGCTTGGTTGATTCACTCATCGTAGGTATACATATTTGGTCATGCACCGCCCGGGCGGGGGGTGTTTGCACCTGTAACAGGTCCTGAAGGTGGGGCAGAGCCCAAAGAAATACCTGCAGCCATAGCTGCCTGGCTAGCAGCAGTTGCGGCCACCCGCGAACGTTTACGTTCAGCCTCTGCAGATATAGTTTATCAGCATACAGGGTGCGACCAATAATTTCGTAAAGTGCTCGTACCAGCTTCCTTCTCCCGCTCAATCTCGGCGACGATTGCCTCGACCTGGGCTAGATCAAGGTTCTGGGCGTTTGGTTTCGGAGATTAGTCCCCAACTCAGTTCGCTAATAGAAGAGGCACTCATACCGTAACTTTGCCATAGCCCTCCATAACACTAATCTCGATATTTTTAGCGCCAGTCTGGACAACTTCGAGCAAACTCTTGACGGTAAGCTTGATCGCCTCGTCGCGAGTCATATCATCTCGATGATTCTTCTCCAGAAACTCTCGGACGGTCTTTGAAGACCTGCCGATAGCATTTGCCTATCGCAAGACCAAGACCTAAGAATTTGTGTGATTCGCAGCAGGAACCATAATATCCCACCTTCCATGCGCTGTAGATGCCGCTGGGTTCAGTCATGTACAAGCGTGGACGGGCATCGTTGGGGTCGAATCCAATAATAAGCGTCGAAATCCCAAACGGGCGAACCCCACCAGACTGTGTGTAGCGCTACAATCCACGGCCGTAACAAGGTCAGGCGATGGCGCAAAAGTTTGGATTGAGCCAATTACCTGCTGGATACCGGCAATATGTCGAGTGATGTACTCGACCGAGACGGGGTCTTCTACGGTTAGACGGTATGACTGACATTCGATTCTTGCCTTGTCGATGAGCACACGCCCATCAGCCGTCAGACCTAACGAGGTGCGGGGTTTAATTAAGGTAAGGGCGACGAGGCCGATGCACCTTACCTGCGAATGCAAGGCAAATATGATCATCGAGCATTACAACTTTGCGCACAGTCCTCGGGTCTTGTAGCTGGAGCACTGATTTCTTCTCGACTCCAAGGATAACTACGTCCTTTCCGCGAACGCCAACCTGAAGTGTGTAGGGGTAAGTAGAACTCGGCGCAAGAGATGCGATTGAACTCACGGCACATGTACCCTTTCGAACGGCTTCGACCGCGTACTCTACCTACAGTTTTATGTGTGTGGGACATACAGTACTCTCTTGATTAATTACCCACCTGAAACAAATGGCCATCAGGCGAGAAGACGGTCAGAGCTATCAATATCCGGAACATTAGTTTCTTCTGGTGAGCATATTTCATTAATCCTACCTCGGTCGTATGAGCGAGACATGGTATATCCGAGGTATGCGAATGGTTGAGGAGAGAGCCCGATGCGACGCGCGTCCTTGATCGAGAGGACGCGACGGCTATTATCAAATCCATCGTCACGTGAGGCAGTAGCCACCCCATTCCTCCACTTGTCTCACAAATCTTACGGTTACAGTCAATCCTCTGGCCATAAGCTTCATCCGTATCAAAATAGCGCTACAAAACCAGCAGGCCAAACATATTCCTTGATAATCCTTAAAGAATATATTTGAACTTGGGATGTTTATCTCCCAGTCGCTTTTGCTCCTCTAGGCTATCCTCCCCGTTCTTCCCATAATCGGGGCTAGCCAAAACGTTGGCCTTTTGCCTGTTTTGATCGATGAGGTAGAGATCGACGATGGCCGCAAATACGCAGACCCCGACCGCAAAGGCGAAATTGAGACGAGTGGCGACCGTATACCGCGGAGGATCGGTGAAAATCCATGTAGAGACGATGCCGCCGATGTTACTATTATGAATAATTTAGTTAGGTCCAAGACTCGAGGCGCCAAGGGCGCTCACCAGGTGACAAAGGCGAGGGCAATAGCGGTGGCTCGTCGGTAGTAGGGCTGAACATTACTGTGGGGCAGTGAGCTAAGCTCAAATGAGCTGAAGGGAAATGACGCTTACTTGGTCATCCATGCGCTAAGCGTGGGTGCGGAAGCATATACCCCAACTATCTGCAAAAACAGCGACCCGTATAACACATTTTTGTCCGTATGCACTACAGAGCTCGTGAGCGGCCTTGCGCAACATGGGCATCCGGCCGACATACCAAGGTAGATCGCAAATCCAGCCGTAGCGATGACTCCAGTTACAAACAAAATGAGGCCACGGATCTTGTATCGGTCGGATACGTATGCAAGGAAGAGGCTCACTGGATGATGGATCATCTAACCACTCATGCTGTTACAACAACATGGGCTCACCAACGAACGAAACGGCGTAAGGAGGAACAGTCATCAACTGAGTGCGTATCGGCGAATAACCAAGGCCTTTGACAATAGAAGGGGTGCTACGCGCAGATAGAGCATCAGTCGCCATGGAACCCCAACAACCAAGACTTACAAGTAAGCAAGTCCGAACAGGGTAACACCGCTGAAGAAGATCGGGATGCACAAAAGCAAGACGTGGGGAGCCTTGAAGGCGCTGAGCACAGATGTCCACGAAAAGGGCTCATGATTCGTCGTATCGTTGCCGTCCAGTCGCAGCATCTCAGCCAGTGCCTCAGTTTCAGGCTTGGTCAATGCTCGGACTTGGTGCGGCGAGGCAGGCATAACCACGAGCGCAAAGAGTCCAAATACGCATGTGAACACTCCCTCCTTTTAGTCAATCAGTACTTCAGGTGTTCACGTAGGATTCGATTGGCCTTACCAGGATGAAAATCCAAGCCCATCCGGGGCGTCCGTGCCTCCCATCGAGTTTCACGATTGCAGCGGCCAAAAGCCCAGAGAATGCGCCTGCCAACGACGTGGCGCTAAACAGCAAGGCTAGTCGCAACTGGAGCTGGTCGCGTCGGTAGAATGCGCTCATGTATAGGACAATGCCTGGGAGTAGGCCACCCTCGCATAGACCCAAAAAGAAGCGAGTGGCGATAAGCCCCGAGTAGTTGTGCACCAGTCCTGAATGGAACGGTTAGGTTGACACCTTGGTATATGTATCCCAGCTTACCTTGTAGAGCCGTAACGAGACCCCATAGGAATACGATACCAGGGAGCAGACTAGTAACAACTGTGTCAGCAGGTGTCGATTTGCCAGTTGATTCACATACCGGTGCGGTCCGATCTTCTTGAGAACCAGATTGGAAGGCAACTCGCATGCAATATAAGGAACGCTGTGTTTAATGAGGGTTAAATAAGGGCCACATTTAGGCAAAAAACCACGATCGCAACGTACTATGTAATGGTGAGGACTGTCGAGTACTGCTTATTTGTCATCTTGAGATCCGTTTGTAAACCCGCAACTCGGGCATTTCCGATGTTGGCTCGATCCTGCAAAGCCCATACGAATCAATACGAGACATTTTGATACGCGACAATACCCACCAGAAAACTGAGGAGGTCTGATGCCGAGCCAGAAGTCGATGATCAGCAAGGCGTTCCCGGGGAAATCTCTCCCGGTGGTGTCAGGGTGATGGCACTTACAAAACATAGTCAATAGTGGAATAACCTAAACGAACGGACCTTTAGGAGCCGGCCTCATCAATAGGGTTGGGCTGAACTCACAATTAAATCGATTTTCCAGATCGCTCGACGTTGCAGGGCAGAGAACTCCGAGTTGCGACCCTCATTTGCTGTGATGTCCCCCGGTTCATCCACCTTCATCTCAGTCTTGGTGGAAGACTCATCGAGGTACTCGTGAGAGGACACGGCCATGGTGTGCGTGAAGAAGAGGGAGGAAGGAATAACAATGCCAGAGCAGGCATTTATTTCGATTGAAAAGGGACGGGCTGGGCACTAGGACTGGGCGGGTCGGCGAGTCGAGGCTGCAGGCACCGAGGTAGTCTTGCAAACCGGACTCTTAATCGGAGTCTGGGACGGGAGTAGCCCCAGGTAGCTTGGTGCGGACACCAGCCCAGCTGATCCCATGGTCGTTGCCCGGAACCTTCGACGCCCTCCATGGTAATCGCCTGTTTGCACCTGTGATGACAAGTGATCGACGACAAGCGCCACAGATGATACCGTGCTTCCCTGTCTCGTTCTGATCGGTGCACGGTGTCAGGCTGCCTTGGGGAGACTAGCTCCAGGGGGATTGGAACATTTGGGCGCAGAAGAGGGGCAGTTAAATAAAATAAGCTTGTCGTGTGGTCGAGCACAAAACATAGAAAAATGCGCGATGGATTGGTAAGCCGTTTTTGACCATATTGTGTG
>WSLM01000501.1:0-15781 GCA_019677335.1 Ceratobasidium sp. UAMH 11750 | reverse complement strand
GATCCACAGTCGTCACCAGGTGGAGAGGGGCAGAGAGGACAACCCAAGTGCTATAGAGGTCTGGTAGCTAGAGACAAGGGACAGGGACCGGACAGACCCGGGGACATACACACACTGGCACAGCCACCCCACTCCATCGGAGAGGGACCCCTCGGCCTTCCTCTTCGCGGGACGCACCCACGGCGCCTCCCCACCGGATGTCTCTGCGAGGAAATTACAGAGACTCGGAGCATCCTTCCCCAACGGAACCGGTGGAGGAGAAGGAGATAGGGATCACCTCCATTGCACCTTCTCCTCCTCTTCACACCCTAACAAGGATTAGTTAGAACTGAGCGTCAGAAAAAGGGGGACGGTACGACTCACCAATACCACCCCACCAACGCCATAGACCCTCAGCGACACCACTCTCAAAGTCCTCCAGAGTTGCGTCGCATACGGAGTTACAGAAGGGACAATACTCTCCTTCCGGAAACCATTCACAATGGCAGTTAAAGGCATCCCACTGAAGAGTAATGGTACGCATAATGAGAGGGATAAGAGTAGGAGGTACAGAACGAAGATGCTACGCCCCTCGGCTTTTATCTCCCTTACGATTCTCACGAAAAACCCCCGGAGTGTTTCACATGAACATGGAAGAAAAGTTTTCGCTACTAGAAGACACATGACCCTGACTCTAATCTTCTATATCTATCACAGAAGGGGATCGTCAAGCCGGTCGACGATAAGGATGGGAACGACTGGCCCGGTTCCCCTTCTCCGCCCTAACTACTTCCAGCTCCCGCCTCATCCGCGCCAACTCCTTCTCCAACCCTTCTATCTCCACGTCACGGGCGGAGATAACCTTCTGCGCCGACGACAGCGCAGCACGCAACGTGTCGTTGTCGTCCGACAACGAAGTAATACGGGCGGCCATGGCCACCCGCTTCACCTGGAAACGATCCAAGCGGGACTTCAGCTCGGCCTTCTCGGCCAAGCACTTGGTATGATTGGCCGATATAGTCGGCCGAGAAGTAGTCGCCTGCAGCCGACACAGCTGCTCTTGCTGCACCTTGCAGACGGCGACGAGGCGGGTATGGGCGGCAATGGTGCAAGGCATAGTCAATACGAGTAAGGGAGGTAGAGGAGGCATCAGGGAAAGTGGATTTTCCTTGAAAGACGTTTAAAGACACTCAAAGACGCTAAAGACGCCCAAGACGCCAAATACATATACCCTGCTTTAAAGACATTTCAAGACATAGGCTGCTTTGAAAGTGTTTCTATCTTATTTGAGTCCTCTTATTACATCTATAAACCACCTTCAATACTCAGTGGTTCACCCTTAGGTGTCTTGAAATATTGCCCCTATCTTTCAATACAATTCAATCAACTTACTATCTACCTTAAGTCAGTTCAAATATCTATCAATCTATAGGGCAATTTGAAAGCATTGTTGATTGTACATCACTATATTTCAAGCTTTTCAATCTTGCAAAATGACATGGTGAATGTCACACTCGGTCTCCGCAATTTTGCTTAGTAAGCAGTCCCGCAACCATAACTGCACGATACAACAACCGCATGATGTACAATATCTATCGTATGGAACAATACATTGGACAAACTGGAGGCTCAAACATTAATGTCTACCCGATGATCCAGATGGGCCAGCAGCTGGTGCTGCCTCCCGTGCTTTCCCCTTTCCCCTTCTGTCATGCTGTTTATTTCCACGGGCTGTGGACCAGCTTCAGTATCTCATGCCATCCCACACTCGAAGACAATCTTACCTCTCATAGCTTGTTCTAGCTGTTCATCCGGCTCCGAATCATTTTCTTCCCATTGAATTGGCATATCATCCGTCTCTGCTGGGCCCTCGGTTGCCAACCTAATATACCTTTTTAGCCACGAACACGGGTGCAGGGTGGACTTACAGGCACGTCTGCAACATCCGCATCTGGAGGTTTTTCAGTCGGGTTGCCTGGTTGGCCTGAGTCATCTCGTCCATCTTACGTAGGTAGCGCTCGAACTCGGCGTGATCTTTGTCAGCAGCAAGCGTCCGTGCAGATCTTTCGTTCGTCTTGTACGATTTGATCATACGTTGGATCTGCGTGACGAGTTATCCATGCTCGGAAATAATAGTTGAACACTTACGAGACTCGCCACGAACGCGATTGTCTCTCTCGGCATCACGTCACCCAACCAACCCTCGTATCGGGCACCCAGGCTCTGTGGACCATCGAAGAACGCAGCTTGAATCGTGTCACGGATGACGTCATGTTTGAACCGGTGTGTATCGTTTACGAGGTTCTGTAATTCACCGTTAATTAGCTCATGAAGCCTAAAACTAAACGTACTGGCGAGAGGAATTTGTCCTCAGTTGTGAGATCGGTCGCTCGGACCACGCTCTGTGGATCTCCGCGAATAAGGCTGTAAACCGATGGGACCTTGCCCTCAACCACTTGCTTGACCTGGTTGCGGAATTGTGAGACCTGATACGACATCTACAAACAAAATTGTTAAGTCGAGTTGCGAAGATAAATAGTGAACGTACATATGTGACGTGGCGCTCTTCGCGCTCAACTGGGTCCTTGCCTCGGCGCACGATACTGTGGGCTTTGTCATAATATACCTCCGCCCGGTGTTGGAAAAGACTCTTTGTAATCGGAATGAAGTCGTTTTCATTATTGGGATCGGGCTCGGGCTCGTCATCAAATGGGATGAGTTCAGGGAAGGGGCACTCGAAAGCCATCTTAGCCCGTATCATCTGCATGGCCAACGCCACAATGGGAGTGGCCTCGCCAAATTCTCGCAGCTGTGCATCCATCTTTTTTGACCTTTTTTTCGGGGGGTCGCGCCGTGGCGGTTCGTTATCGTGGGCGCCATCTGCCTCGTCATCCTCGTTGGCGTCGTTGGCGTCGTCGATATTGTCGGCATCGTCGGCGTCATCGTCAGGAGTGACAATCTGCGCCGCAGGTAGAGCGTTGCGGTGTTTGCCGTTGTCAGGGAGCGGGTGCCGAACACCGCGGGAATTGCCGTTGGTAGGGGCGGGACGGCGAGCGTTCTCGGGCGGAGCAGGGTGGTGAGCGTTTTCCCTGCGAGGAGGACGCTGAGCACCCTCGGGACGGGCAGGTTGTTGAGTGTTATTGGGAGGGACGGGATGGCGAGCGCTATTGGATGCGTGAGGGCGAGCGCTATTGGGAGCGGGAGGGCGAGCGCTCTTCGGGGCGGGAGGACGAGCTTCGGAAGGATTGCCGTTGCCTCGCGGACGGGCTTGGGAGGAGCCGGCCGGCTTTGAGGGCCCAGGACCTGGATGTCGGTCTCCTGCAACTTCGGTAGCCATGCGGTTGCTACCAGTGGCGGGACGCGTGTTGGCTTGCGACTTTCGTAGCTCGTTGAATCGAGCTTTCGAAATCTTGGCGGTTGGCCGGGCGTCCTTTGATGTCGGCACAGGTTTGCGGGGCGGGGGCGAGGAGAGGGTAGGCGCCGTAGCCAGGGGTGGAGCCCCTTTGGTCGTCGAGGAGCTGGCAGCTCGGTTGGATGGTAGAGTTGCCGGCTGGGACTTGGCATTTTTGGGCGCCTTGATTTGTTCGATGGTCTTTGAAGCTTCGAGATAAACCTACAAGATTCTGGTTAATAAAAAAATACAGTATTACTAGGGTCGACACGTACGCCAAAACCACGTCGAGGAGCTTCATCCGCATCTGCATCCGACATCTCGTTCATCATTTCCTCGAGTTCCTCGACCTCGAACTCGGACTCGCGGTAGTTTTTGCGTGGATTCTGGAATTCGAGTGCCGAGAGTAGCCACTCTATCCGATCTTCTCTAGCTTCGAGCTGGGCGTAGGACCGGTCTTATGTACTTATCAGAGCGGGTCGAGAATAGATAATAGATCAGGTGTAGGCGTACCTAACAAGCTGTTCGTATGTTTCCGGCGTTTGCTCGGAGTGAGGGGGCCGGGTTGCGTCGCGTTCTCTCGGGCTTGAGCCATCATCTTGCGCTTTTTGGCAGATTCGGATGTGTGTGACGGGCGGTTGAAGGTTGCAGTTGACTCGGGCGGGGGCTGGCGAGGAGGAACGCCTACTCGAGCCGCTAGAGTTGGTACGACCCCACGGACTGAAGCGAACGTCAGCCGAGTCCCGGTCACAAAAAAAGGGGAAATAACCACATTCGTCATTGTCGCTGGCACGAGAGGAGGGCCGAGAATCACGTCTGGGACGAGTTTGTTCTGCGTCGGACATGAGTAAATTCGCGGGAAGGGTGGCTAGAGTGGCGTTGGAAAAGTGGTGGAGGTGGAGCGGTTGCGACCGTGTTGATATCCACAAGTCAACAAGGGTCGGTCACATAATTTCAACTGGATGTATATACGTACCTGTGGCATCACTTGCGTGTGGCAACTGATGCTGATTTGGTCGGGATATCATTCCTGCGGAGATGATAACATCAGTATGGCCTAGATGTGACGCGCAGTGGTACACAAACCTCAATACATTTTGACAATTTTTGACGCATATAGCGTACCAGTTGCCGAGGACGTGACAACGTACCCGCCGTGAAACGTGTTGTGACACGGCCGAGCATTCGTGTTGCTTCCTTATCTAGAAACCCAGTACCGGCACAACAACCAACATCGGCAGAGCGCTCACCTTGCTAACCCTCTCCTACACCGTCTATTTCATGCATTATCTTATCTCGGCACGTCATGGGCAAAAGTAAAACGTCGATTAAGTGCCGGTACTGCAGGAAAACCTTTTCGCGTCGGTCGAGGTTAGAATGTCATTTCACGCGGAAGCCTGAGTGTGACGCAGCGCGGCAACGCGAACGCGAAGCATTCGAGCAATCCAAACGCGCTCGTCATATTCGCTCCTCGCCGCTGCTCCCAGATCTCCCCGAGGCGGGCGGAAGTGGTGTTCAACCAGTTGCCAGGCATGAGGATCCGGGCGATGTGGTAGGTGATGAGCCGATGCCGCCCCGTCGATTTCCGAGTGTGGGGATGGAGGAAGTCGAAGACGAAGATATGCCTCATATCCCGGTGAGTAGTTCACATGTATTATCCGCGTGTTCAACTTAGCTCATCAGTGTGTACACCACTCAGCGCTGGGGCCCCGATGATGGCGTGCCAGCCTCGCCTCGCTGATTCCCGAGCCCAACCGTGGAAGACGTGGAAGACATGGAAGACGCGGAAGACGTAGAAGACGAAGAAATGCTTGACGATCTGGTAAGTAATTCAAGCTAGCGGTAGCGTGTGGTGTAGCTTAACTTACCATGCTCAGAACTGCGGCCCCCACCCTCGCGCCACACCAACTCGTCCATCGCTATTCCCCGAGCCACACGAGGACCCAACAGCCGGCCTCGCATTCTATTTTTACGAGGTACCGAAGGCAAAACCCCCGCTGTATGAGACCAAGCTTACGGACCCGGACACGTTTGTGGAGGCGGACTGGATCGCAAACATGAAATGTAGTCAGCGGGAAAAGAACCCGTACTTTACATTACCACGGGTGAGTTGCTTATCTGCTTGCAAAATACATATTAATTGACCGAGAGTAGACGAGATGTTGGTATTGGAAAAATATGAACGAACTTAACGATGAAGTTGACGGCTTACCTCACGGCCCACGCTGGTATCGACGCACACTACGAATCCCGGGCGATCAAGGCGACATGATCGTACATTTGTGGATGCGAGACATTGTCGAG
The DNA here is from genome assembly GCA_019677335.1 of Ceratobasidium sp. UAMH 11750. Classification (NCBI taxonomy): domain Eukaryota; kingdom Fungi; phylum Basidiomycota; class Agaricomycetes; order Cantharellales; family Ceratobasidiaceae; genus Ceratobasidium; species Ceratobasidium sp. UAMH 11750. The sequence goes on along the minus strand of WSLM01000501.1, from coordinate 10,107 downwards.
TTGGTGCGGTACTTGATCAGCGACCGAAGGTTCATGGAGGATATGCGGTTCGCTCCCGAGCGACACTATACATCCGCGGCAAGAACGACGCGAGTATACGACCAGATGTGGTCGGGCAACTGGTGGTGGCGTATACAGGTTAGTGCAGTGTTGGGCTTCTGGACATTACTGACCTGGAACAACTACAGAATTTGTTGGGCAAGCACGCCACTATTGCGCCGATAATTCTAGCTGCAGACAAAACACGTCTAACCCGCTTCAGCGGCAACAAATCGGCCTGGCCTGTCTACGTCACAATTGGAAATATTAGCAAGGATATTCGCAAGCAACCGAGCGAGCGGGCGACGTTACTTGTTGGATTCATCCCTGTCAATAGCCTCACGAACATCACAAATAAGACGAGGAGGCAGGAGCGTGGATGGCAGCTCTTTCACACGTGCATGGAGCTCATCCTGGAGCCTCTGAAGATGGCGTCCGTGACGGGTGTTGAGATGGTCTGTGCGGACGGGGGGGTACGCCGAGTTCATCCGATTCTCGCTTCGTATGTGGCCGATTTCGTGGAGCAGTCAACCGTCGCATGCACTCGCGAAAGTCGTTGCCCGATCTGTCTCGTACCCACAAACGAGCGCGGGGACTGGTCAAAATGTTATGACAATCGGACTCTGCGCCAAACTTTGGACGCACTGGAGGATTACTGGGGCGGCTACTCTCGTACCATCATCGACCTCGGGATTCGACCAACCAAACCATTCTGGGCCGAACTGCCGTTCGTCGAGATGGCGACTTGCCTGACACCGGACCTGCTACATCAAATAAACAAAGGAATGTTTGGTGAACATCTCGTCAACTGGTGCACGCAGATACTAGGGGTGGACGAGCTTGATCGACGTACCAAGGGCATGCCCAGGTTCTCTAACCTCCGGCACTTCTCCCAAGGGATCTCGCCCCTCAGCCAGTGGACCGGGAAAGAGGCTAAAGCCCTCGGGAGTGTATTCATACCCATAATCGCCGACTGCCAGAAAGGCGAAGTTGTCATGGCCGCTCGGAGTATGGTCGACTTTATGTACCGCGCGCACAAGCCCGAGCTTTCCGAACACGACCTTGAGGCGATGGAGGAGAATCTAGAGGACTTCCACAACTCCAAATATATCTTCGTCGATCCCGAAAACAATAAACTCCCAAGCGACGAGGAGCATTTCAACAGGATTCCTAAACTCCACATGCTCAGTCATTACGTCGAGTTAATCCGAGAGCTGGGGACACCGGACGGGTACAATACTGAGATAACAGAGCGGCTGCACATCGAGTACGTCAAAGTGCCCTGGGATACGACGAATCATGTCAACGCTATTGTGCAAATGGCGACGTATATCCAGCGGCAAGAATCATGGGCGCTGTTGCGGGCTTACCTCCACGATACTGGCCAGATCCACAATGGGAAGATACGAGGAGGGGACGCGGACGAGGTTGAAGGTGGGGAAGGCGAGGGAGACATTGTGGAGGGCGGTGAGGGCGATAACGCCGACATGTGGTATCCGACACCCTCGATTTCAATCGCGAAGCGCCCGTCGCTTGGTTCCCGGACCGGAGACTACCTTATTCAAAAACACGGTGCTTCGGACCTGATCGACACAACGAAACAATATCTGGCGGCATTTACTGACGATCCCACCACGCTCGCTCTCTCGAGTCGCTCCAAGTTCAAAGTTTGGTCTCGATTCAAGCTTCGACATCCCCGTCTCCCGTTTGCGCCCGCTGCTAGACCCCAAGTCGATCAAGTTCGAGCATCCCCAGTTTCGTACGACGACGACGGCCAGATGTTGCGTTTTAGCACGTTTGACGTAGTCCTGGTTGCTCTTGATGACAACTCCGAGAAGGAGGGTCTCCACCGTGAGCTCCCCTAAAGTGCCTTACCGTTCAAGGGGCTAACCATCTTGCTAGGTTTTCAAGCTGGGCGGGTCCGAGCCATCTTCGAGGTTCCGAGATACCTGCAGGACTTATCTGCCGAGAAGCTTGCCTACGTCGAGCTTTTCCGCCCCTTTTCTCGTAGCATGAGCCTGCCTGCATCGCTCTACACGACTGGAAACTTGTTGCGAGATCGCCGCCGTTGTGCTGTTGTCACCCCCATCTCTCACATTCGAATGGCCGTCCACCTCGCCCCAAGGTACAACCTCCTAGATCCCGACCAGCCAATCTCCGCCTCCACCGATCTTCTCACCATCCATGACAGCTTTTATCTCAATAAATACAGCTCGTACTTTCAATTCGATGTGATGGAGTATTGGGAAAAGCAGCGTGAAGCTCGAGACTGGTATGCTATTTTAGTAGTTATGCTTCGTCCCAACCTGCTAACCCGAGTATCCAAAGATACGATGTTCTCTTTCCGAGCGCGGGACTTTGGAATATGTGTCTGCCGTGCATTCATCTCTGCGCTGTTTTGTCGTTGTTAGCCATTTTGCCATTCTTCTCACTGGTCCCTGAAGACAATCTATATTGCTTGATTTACATTTTGTGTCTCGGTCCTACTGTAAGCTGCAGCGGTAATCACCGAAACCAACATCTGCCACGAGCCACCACGTCACTATGGTTTCCCCGTCTTCTACCCCGTCTGCTCCGTCTGCCCCGTCTGCCCCGTCTGCTCCGTCTGCTCCGTCTGCTCCGTCTGCGCCCGGTGAGTACCGCGAGTGTTGCCAAGCTCCAGCTCCCTCGCCCATGCTGACCTGACCTGATGTTGCAGCCCCGCTGGAACTGTGCGAGCCCTGGCCGAGCGATTGGCTCGTACCTTGGCCGAGCGATGGGCTTGAGCCCTGGCCGTGTAACTCGCAGGAGGACTGTGACCTTCGTATTACCCAGATGCTGGAGGAATACGAGGCATACCTGCAGCGGGGGTATCAAATCGCCCTTGACCCCGCGCGGAAGTTGCCGAAGAAACGGCGTCGCCACGCAAAGTAAGTTTTTCCCACTGTATTTGCCCTTTTTTCTTTAGGTAGTTCTTGCTGCTCACATTAACCTTACGTCCTTATTGCAGGGATTCCGACAGACGCTTGCTTGGTGCACGGAATGGGCAGCATGACGCAGCACCCTTGGAGGGGTACTCAAACGCTGCCCAGCCCAAATATATGGCGGATTATGAAGACGTCGAATCGCAAATGATGGAGGCCGCACAACTGGAAAGCCTTCAAGACTTTGTGATCAAGAACAGCGTGCGCGACGATGTCGACTGTGCTGCGACCACGGCGGTTGACCCCTCCAGCATGACGTTTGGCCCCTCCAGGGCTAGCCACATGCCCCGCTCTTGCTCTCCGACTCCCCCAATGGAATATAACGCGCACGGCTGGATCACTGCACGCTCTAAGGGCAAGAATCCGGCATAATAGCCACCGTCTTCTTGACAAATCCCCCGCCCAACCATAACCCCACCTCACTGTGTTCCTGGACACCCGTTGTTTTTCTTGCCGCGAGCGCCTCGACATCATGTCACCACCTACTCCCGTCTCTGCCTCGTATCACGTCCAGATCTGAATCTCTCGTCCTTTCAGTATTCTACACCTGCAACCAATCACTAATTCTGTCGACACTCGCAAAACCTGCTTTTTTCTGTTGTTCTGCTCCACCTTGCCTGGATCCGAAACCCCTCGACCATCGTGTTTTCCGAGATCGATTCATTTCCCTCAAACCGTGCACCGCGCACTGGCACATGCCCACACCCTCTACTGCATACCCTGTAGCTGTGAGCTACTGTTACCATCCCTGGGTCTGTCCCCGCTACCATTTCCCCCATTCCGCAAGCTGAACGCCAAGTCTCAAGTCCCGCCGCACCTCTAACTGATTTGACACCATCCTCTGGCCTTTCTCATATTGTTTAACACGGGGTTTTTTTTTTTTTTTGCTCTCTCGTACGCTTTTTTTTCTTGCGTTGTATGATGCTACCTCGCCGTCTTTTGTCATGTTTCTCTATGTACATAAATATAACCATTTGATGCTTTCTTTCCTTGCACCGCCAGCTCGGCAAAGCGCCATGGATGTGACTGTGACAGATCTGTATTCCCCTGGCAACGACACTTCGCGGGCGCTTCTTGAAGACCTCTTTGATATCCACGACCAACGTCACTCCCCGCGCTCCCCGCAAGACGTGGTACGTGCTCAGGCGCCAACCCACATCGTAACCCACTCTACACCAGTCACGTACGGCGTGTTTGGGCCCCCCAAGGCTCAGACCGAGATACCGGCGGCACTGTCAAGCGGTGAGAGGGAGCAACAGTCGGCAAAATACTCAAGACTGCCGCCCTCATCGCCCCGAGAGCCTGCCACCGATTCTTGATCATGTTCCCGCTCGCGCTCGCTCGCTCCGCCACGATCTTATCCCGAGCGATGACGGCGCGCTGACTGCGACCAAGCATCGCCGTTTGTCCGGGCGTGTCGCGCATGGGCACCGGCCTACGAACACGCGGGAATATAAAGGTCCTCGGCCAGGCTCACACGCACAACTCCTCTCCGCCCGCCATGGCCAGCGGCCACCCCCACTACCATCTGCCTGCCGCCCACCCGCCGTTTGCTGCGCCACCTGTCCCCGGCACCCCTGCCGCCAGCGCCGCTAGCTATGGCCACGCCCCTCATCCACGCCGGTCTCGCCGCCCCGCCGGCCCCCGCGCTCCCCCACCCGCCCAGCCAGCTGCCTGCGCTCCAGAAGGTCGACCATCATCGCGTGCACCGCCCGTCCATTGTGCCCCGGCACTCTGCCGGATTCCGGACGCAGCGCCAAGAGGTGATCGGGGATCGACACGACCAGTTGCGGCCACCGATTATTTCGACACTGGTCTGCGGCAGCCGACAATCGTTGCGAGTCCGCGCGAGACTGCCGACCCCTAGCGCAGCCCCCCGCGTGGTTCCTCATCGGTGTGTCACCCCTACACATGGTTGTTTATGTGCTCACCGCCCCCCAGGCTTGACTAATTTACCCCTCGCCTCGCGCGCGTTGCGCATGGACACCGGCCTATGAACACGCCATTCGCCACAACCCCCATTCGATCGCCGGCATTACACGTGTTCGCAATAACTACCTGACGGCAAGTCGCCCCCTTTGTTCATTATGCGCGCGCTCATCTTTGTCCAGGCTATCGAGTCTTTTCAACACATGGTCAGCTCAGCGCGTATGCTCGTGCCGCGGGCAACCCTCATATTACCCAGCGCCTCATGCTTCGGAATGACCAACGGCGGCACTCTGCCTGCCGTGCCTGGTCCTCAAGATATTCGTCCGACGGTGTATGCTGGCAACGGCCCGTTCAACCCGATGCACGGAGGCAACTCGAACATTGCCCCGCCACCTCCGCTCACCGGCGGCGCTGCTGGCGCCATTGGCCCCACTCCTGGCCAGTCACGTCCTCCTCAGCCTGACTGGCGCGGACCCGACGGTCTGCCAGGTCCTGTTCGCGAGCTTCCCGCTCTTGCTGTCAGCGCGCCCAACGGCCACCTGGAGTCCCCTCCGTTCCACGCACCTCCAACGCTCACAGGTCGGTCTCCCCTGAGGAGAGCGAATGGCTCAAGCACAACATCGAGAGACGTGCCAGGGAGGAGACAGAGCGCGCCGCTGGGGCCTGCCGTCTCGAGGATCATGAAGAGGCAGCCAAGCTGCGCGCTGCCCAGGCCGAGGAGCTCGCCGAGGCTGCCCGTCTCGAGCGCCCCGCGCTTCCCCCATTCCCGACCCAGAACCGTCCCTCGCGCTCATTTCGGATCCCTCGTCGACAGAGACGACCACGACCGAGGACTCGACCGAGCTCCAGGTGCTCATGCGCCTCAATGCAAATCCCCTTCCCGTCCGCCCGAGATCGCCCAAGAAAGAGCAAGTCGCGCCCCATCTCGACTGCGACAGGCGACACGCCGACATCTGCCACCGAGGTCGCGCCGTGTGTGGGCCAACAGTGTCGAGCAAGTGGGAGCGCCGTGGCATGCACGCACGAGGAAGAACACTCGCTCGACCCGCCAGCTGGTCCCTCTCCTCCGGCGCCTTTGCCTGCCGGATTCCGTACCTATGGCCCGCTCAACCCGATGCACGGAGGCAACTCGGACATTAGTCCGCCACCTCCGCTCACTGACGGCGCTGCTGGCGCCATTGGCCCCGCTCCTGGCCAGTCGCATCCCCCTCGACCCGACTCACTCGCACCCGACGGTCTGCCAGGTCCCGTTCGCGGCTTCCCGCCCCCACCATTAGCGCGCCCAACGGCCGTCCAGGATCCCCTCCATTCCGCGCACCTCCGCCAGTCCAACTCGACGAGCGCTCTGGCTGTGGGTCGAGTAACCAGCTCGCGCCGATGGACAGAGCAGTGACGGCGCACTGACTGCGACCAAGTACCACCGCTTGTCCGACCCCTCGGGTGTGTCGTGCATGGACACTGGCCTACAAACGCGCCATCCGCTACAACCCCTGTTCCATCGCCGGTCTCACCTAGATCGCCGGCATCACGCGTGTTTACGAAAACTACCCGACGGCAAGTCGGCCCCTTTGTTCATCATGCGCACACTCATCTTTGTCCAGGCTATCGAGTATTTCCGACAGGTGCTCGGCCTCCAGCACGAAAACGGCGATGTGTGGGGCGCCCTTGGTCACGGCCGCTCTATCACCAAGCCGGGGCATCTTTTACCAATCAGGAAAAGTCCGGTATGTCCATTTATTCTCATCTCCGTGCCGCATCTCCTAATTCTTGTACAGATCCTAGTGATGCCCGGAGCTGGCACCTCAGTCGCGCATACATGGCAGGCCAAAAATATCAAAAGTCTTACGAGTCGTATCAACAGGTGGTGTACTACGATGGTTGCAACCCGACATTTTGGTGCAGTATTGGTGTCCTCTATTACAACATTAACCAATTCCGCGACGCCCTCAATGCCTGTTCACGCGCTATCCGCATAAACCCGTACATCTCCGAGGTCTGGTTCGACCTCGGTTCGCTTTACGAGAGCTGCAACAACCAGATCTCGGATGCGATTGATGCGTATGCTCGTGCTGCGGAACTCGACCCGGGCAACCCGCACATTACCCAGCGCCTCAACTTGCTTCGGGACGTCCAGGCCAACAATTCATTTTTGCCCACTTGTGCACCGGTGCATGCCCACACCCTCTACTGCATACCCTGTAGCTGAACCACCGTTCCCATCCCTGGAGCCCGTCCCCGCTACCATTTCCCCCATTCCACAATCTGAATGTAAAGCCTTGTATCCCACTACACATAAGGAATGCCAGGAGGAGGTTAGGGGTCTCAAGCCCGACTGAAGAAGCTCATAATCGACCCATTTGTGATATTCTTGATACGTTCTTGAATAGTTCACGCACACATTGATAGTTGTTTGTACACACTTCAAAGTTGAATGATCTGTTGATTTTTTCTGCTCTTTGCCGACTACAATTGTTGAGTCCATCCAAGGATATATGGAGGATAAATAGCACAAAAATATCTTTATTCCGAGAATCCTTTACATGCTTGCCAAGAGCTTAGCTGGGCATTGCCCCTTGCAAGACATCTCAAGACCGTTCAAGACATTTGAGTCGGCGCTCACAATATTTCAAATTCAAAGCCAGACCTTCAAAGACACTCAAAGACGCTTCAAGACATCACATGACCACTCTCAAGACTGTCCAAGACACTGAAAGAACATCCAGTGGACATTTCAAGGTATTTAAAGTAATTTCAAGATGTCAAGGTGTGCATTTAAAGCCACCTCAAGCTGTTTCAAGTGTTTAGGGCGTACATTTCAAGATTCTTCAATATATAGGGCTATATTTCAAACACTTTCAACAGCTTTTAAACATTTTCAGGAAATTCTAGCACACCTTGCAAGGGATTTAAGGTGTTATGCTTACATATCTATTATTTCAACACATTCCGAGGAAAATCCACTTTTCCTGATGGGAGTAGATGTAGTGACTGATGGTGCCGACTGAAGGACGAAATCCCCCGGGTATATATATGCGAAAGGGAACCCGGGAGACCCCAAGGATCACGTGACTAAGGGACCTAAGAACAACAAATGATGGTCTGAGGTCACGTGACCCGAGTATCAACGGCCAAGCCGTCTAAGGACGACACCGTCGGACTAACCTTCACACACGACAATATACAGTCTGTGGGAGGGTACCCTATACTCACCCCCTTCGCCACACCGTTATACCGGAGGGGTCGGAGAGGGGGCACCGACCGCAGTCGACCGAGTGAGCACCGGGGGTCCCCACTTGCGGGGCCGGTGCCACGAGGGAGTGAAGGGAGGGCACCCCTCGGAGATGCGTCTGCCGAAGGAATGTCTCGGCGGTCGAAGGAATGCCTCGACGGCCGAAAGAAGGCCTCGGCGGCCAAGGGAATACCTCGCCGGCCGAAATAAATGTCTCGGCGGCCGAGGGAAAGCCTCGGCGGCCGAAGGAATGCCTCGGTGGCCGAGGAAATGCCTCGGCGGCCGAAAGAAGGCCTCGGCGGCCGAAGGAAGGTTTCGGCAGCCGAAGGAATGCCTCGGCAACTGAAGGGAGGTCTCTACAGGGCCCGTGAGGAAGAGTGATGGGCAACCCAACCTTAAAGGGCGGGCAGAACCTAGACCGCCCATCTCACTACTCCTCCCCTCCTTGCTCATGTCCCAATCGTCCACCCTACCTGAAACTTCCCGTTTCCGGGTGCAGTGCCGGGCAGTCCTCCTGACTTGGAGTGCTTTTAGGGAGGAGAACCCAAGCGGCTTGGTAAGCCGCTTTGAGCATTTCTGCAGGAACCGTCCAAACCACTGGCGGACACTGGCCGTAGTCGAACGGCACAACCCCGAGGAGGCGAACTATGACCCGGAGCGCCCCCTCCACGTCCACACGCTGACTATCAGCATCGACTGAAGGTACGGGTGGAACACTACGAACCCCCGTCTCTGGGACTTCGAAGGGTCCCACCCGAACGTGGCCCCCAAGGACCTAAGAGAGGGTCCTGGGGGATGTCCGGCCCGCACAGCCTTCCATTACCTATGGAAGGACGTCGGAGCGGAAGGAGAAGAGGTTGAGGATCTCATGGCCGGGGACCTCACTGCAGAGTCTCTAGAGGAGATTCTGACGAAGGGAAAGGGTGGGAAGAGGTCCAGGATGCAGGTATGCAATCAACTCCGACCAACCACTGTCCCTTGATCACTAACTAGCACGCCCAGGCCGACCTAGAGGACGGATCGGAGATCATCTCCGCCGAGACGAAAGAGGAGTACTTCGGTAACTTCAAACGTCTCCGTCCCATGGAGATGCTGACCGCTTGGAACTCGGTCCGGGCGTACGCCGAGTACGCCTACAAAACTGACGCGGGGCTACTGGCCGCTATCCCGGTAGAGCTGGAACGGCCGGAACCCGCCCCCCACGTCGAGCAAGCGAACCGCTGGTTCGAACGGGAAGTCCCCGCGAAGGCACCAGGGATGCGACACCACATCCTGGTAATCGAGGGGGAAATGGGGACTGGGAAGACGGCCTTCGCCCGGTCCAAAGGTTCGCACAGCCGCATGTGCAACGTATGGAATGTGTCCGCGCTGTCTGAGGATGCGGACGTGTGGATCCTCGACGACATGGTCCACACAAACGGGAAGTACTCGCTCAAGGCCCTGAGCCAGTACGAGGCCGACTTCACCGGGCGTTACAGCCACGTGAAGACTATGAAGGTCCGACCGACTGTGATCCTGGGTAATAGCTGTGCGGCGATCACCAAATGCTGGTCGGATATCGAGGGCAAGGAAGGGGAAAACTGGGTAGAGAGAAACGTAGAATGGGTATACGCCGGAAATAGCCCGTTTTTTGTCTTCCCTTAGTAATTTTACGTCATTTCGGAATCCTCCAAAAGGACGTATTAAGGGGGGGATAATGTCGTGACCTACCCAGGGAAGACCCACATTTTCTCTATTTTTCGGGACTTAGCCGTTACCGTCTGAGTCAAACCCCAGGTCACGTGACCCGTAACCGGCGTAACATAACACCATCGCGACTTAGCCGATACCGTCTAAGTCAAACCCCAAGTCACGTGACACCGTAACCACGTAACGTAACACTCACTACAGGTAATCTCTCCCAGGTAATGCTGTAGTGAGTAGTGAGTGACTAAGCAGGTCACATGA
>WSLM01000500.1:0-15821 GCA_019677335.1 Ceratobasidium sp. UAMH 11750 | reverse complement strand
GGTATATGTATAACCCTACCAGTCCAAGTTGCCATTGCAGTATGTGGCCAACAAGGGTGCTGCATTTCTTTTGTGAGTCAGTGTAAACTAGGTCCCTGTGCCGGCCGACGACTGTGACGTCTAAAGCCTCCGACTTCTTCATTAGATGACGTATGCCAGGTGAGGTACCTGCGACTCTGTTAGCTCGGGAAACTCGGCCTCGAAGGAGCTTCCATACGATCACCGCAAAGTTGGCGAGTGGACGTCATCATAACGGGCGTATCTTGACTACTAGCTCATCGTTTCTCTTGTGTTCTTTGCGGCCCATGCTCGTTTTGACTTCTATAACCGACTCGGACTCGGGAGACCCCCTGGTATACCAGACTACCAGGCTAAAAATGAACCAGATTGGGAACCGTGATTTTGTACTGTGAGTAACCACGTTGCCAACCTACCTTCGTTGGGCCATCCGCCGAGGGCTGCGACTTCTTGATGCCCCAATTGCTACGGACGTCACACAACAACAATGTGGACTATGGCCAAGCCCGAGTTCACCGATTCGGCCCGGCTCGTCGGAATGACGTCTACCAGGGAGACGGATGCCGTTGTCCCAGGTATGGTACACTCCCCGAGGCCAAAATCGCCCCAGAGCTAGACAGTATGTTCGCGAAGCTCAGGAAGCTCCACAATTGTTAGAGAAGAACTAGAGGCGGAGCTGTGTTCGGCATGTTGACCACAGGGCGCGACGAATATATACAGTGCGTTATTATATCTTTGCTGTTGCCTAACTTTACGATAAGGTAGTGCATGCCTGCCACCCCAGGCATGCTCCTTAGCCTTTGATCAAACATGTTAACCAGAGGTATAGCGCCAGGGGCACGTTCATCGGCACAGGTTGTCATTGGCCCTGACGACGGTGGCTCCACCGAGTGCTCGGCATGGCAGTGGGTGCGCGCGGCACTGGATCTCTTGGCCGCTCCACCAAATCAATTCGAATCACTGCGTGTTTACGTGAGAGTATAGGTAACCTATGCGGCCTCTTGGGAGCGAGAGGTGCATTTATGGGCGGGCCGAAGTGCGAACGAAAGCATTCATTCACTTTACTCGCCTCGCAAATGCTCATCTCGTCAAGATCATTCGTTCTCCGGGCTGGTATATTCGTGAGTCGAGACGCGTCTCCCCGTCTGCTGCACTAATGTATGCTCGACTAACCCCTGATACTCGCTCAGGCTACCACTGTTCTCCCCCTAGTCACTAAGGCAGCTTCCACTCCTGTTCGACGCCAGAACTCGAGCATCTCATGGTTCGACTGTCCCGACAGCAACAGGACACAATGTGCATTCTTCAACGTCCCACGGGATGTGAGTGCAATATCTGACCGTACGAGCGCATTGAGTTATTGAACATGGATTCATGTGCTAGTATTCGAACCCATCTGGAGACGACACAGTCTCGATTTTCTTGCGCAAGCTCCCTGCAAACGTGTCCGAAGAGAATCGTCTCGGGTCAATTCTCACCAATCCAGGGGCAAGTCTATGCGTCATACGTTTTGAGCAGCCGCTGACGTTTTCGCACGATATAATTCAGGGACCTGGAGGATCAGGGACTGCGTTTGTCGAAGAGGGCGGGGTGCATCTCAGTGCTATTATGGATGGAAGATACGATATAATTGGATTTGACTCTCGGTACGTTTGGTGCGCTCGGCCAATAACCGGCTTGTACTGAGGCTCGAGGGTGGTAGTGCCGTGAATCTGACTGGTCCGTGGACGGCATGTTTTGATACTGAAGCAAAACCGCTGCTGTCAGGACTCCAACTAGAACTGTGGGTGCAACCGAATACCAAGTGTATTATCAATTCACACCCCCTCATAGTGCAGGGGCACCTTATCCACGCTCGACTCTTGACATTGATCGCAAGATAGTCAAGAATATCAATGGCCTGTTTGCTGGACACAGCGCAGCTTGTGTCAAGAATGGCAATCGTAAGATGCTAGAGTCATCCGGCACTGCGTTTGTCGTGCAAGACATGGAAAGGATCGTCGAAGCACTAGGAGAGGACGGGATAAACTACTATGGGTGAGCAATTATAACTGTGTTGCCTAAGGTCCTTCGTTTAGGGAGTAATTATCAGATATTCGTACGGTACAATCCTCGGAGCGACTTTTGCTGCCATGCGACCCAACCTTGTGAAACGTATGGTGCTAGACGGTGTATCGAACGCCGAGTCATATTTCAACGATGTCTGGCAGTGGGGAAGGGATAGCATGGCTGAAACACACAAGGTAATGTCGTTGGATGTTCCCAAGGCGGCTGATCTGAGTGCAGTATCAGACCTTTGCAGGTTTCCTGTCGACTTGTATCGAGGCAGGTCCTGAGCACTGTGCCTTTGCTGCCCCGCCTGCCGGCTCCAGTGAAACTCAGACCACGGACAGTCTGCGCAAACGTCTCGATGCGTTGTTTGCCCGACTTGCCAAGGAGCCGATGGTGATAGGGGACTCGCCTTTCGCACCCGGACTCCTCACAGCGTCTGGCGTTCAAGGATTATTAGTGGGTGCTTTATACTCGCCTGCCACCTGGTCTGCAGTAATGCAAGGCGAGTCTTTGATATATTGATGTTTCCGTTTGCTTACTATTTTGTTCCTACAGTGCTGACTAGCGTCGAACGAGGCAATGGGACGGACTTATATACTGGACTTTACTCCCCCTATATCGATATTGTTCGTCAACCCTATAACGAGGTATGCAGATCACGTTTATCTCCAGTCGGTGATTTCAGCTAATGGAATAATAGAACGTGTTCAACCGCTCTATGCAACGCTATACTACTCGAGAATCGATTCGTCCAATCCTCTGCGGCGATACGGCTGCGACCAACATCTCCGTAAATGCGCTCACCGATTAGTAAGCTCTCGAATGCTTTCATCCTTGCTACGAACTAACAAGTTATGCAGCTTCCGTGAGTTGGGAAAGATCAGTCCGGTCGGCGAACAATGGGCAAAGATCCTTGGGGCATGCAATGGGTGGGCGTTCCGTTCGAGTCAACGGTACACTGGTCCGTGGACTGTTGCAAAGGGGCTGAAGAAGACTAGGTATGCATTCTGGCGACTTGACTCGAAACATACCTCACTCGTTTGCAGATTCCCGATTCTGTTCGTCAGCTTGGACGCAGACCCAGTTGCGCCGCTCTCGTCAGCGGTCAAGATGTCCAAGGGATTTGGTAACAAGTCGGCCACTCTACTTGTCCAACAGGGGTGAGCAATCTCTGGTTCTTTTTATATTAACCGATTCCTGACTTGTATTTCAGCTTTGGACATTGCTCGTAAGTCATGCCCCTTGTTCTTGTTAGCCCCTAACTCATTAAAAAATTTCGATACTTTCTTCCTGCTCACAGGACAGCCCACCCGTCGTTATGTACTTCCAAGCACGTCCACGACTATTTTGTCGATGGGAAGGTTCCAGCAAACGGGACCCGCTGTACTCCCGAGTGAGTTGACTACCTGAAACCACTCGCACAAATTGCTTACATGTATGGATAACTAGACCCGGCTTCCTCTACCCGGCCAACAGCACAAACTCGAAGCGTGCAACTCTCAACAAGCGCGATGGGGAGCTGCTTGAATCCCTCCATAGACTGAGGGAAGCGAGGTCCAAATTCGACTCGAATATCTTAGGCATCTATTAATAGCAACAATGTTTCCCGCCTCGTTCGAGTTCTCATTGATTCGTCTGTTTAGTATCGTACCTAATCCATGAGTTGATAATAATCACATATTTTACTGCTTTTATTTCGCATATAGTGTGGTAGAATCCATTTCACCGTAGTCCTGGATGCCAAAGGGCCAAGTCCGATCCCTTCGCTTGTGCCAATGTGAGTTAGAGGTCTGCTAAAGGCACCCCAATACTTTCATTTCCCAAGTCAACAAAGTTAGAAGTCCGGCTACGATGGAAACTATTTCCATGCTAATCAAACCGGTTCATCAAGTCTTCAAACTCTCCTCCATCCGACCGCCAAACCTCTAAAACCTTACGACGTGACATTGGGCGGTGTCTCCAATCCACCGCAAACGTCATCCAGTCGTAATCACTGTTGTCCAGGTAGACCGGCTCCTTTGAGATGCTTGGCACCCCATCAACGCTCCTCGAAATCGTCAAAAATGATCCTTGGCCGCAGTGGATGGCCTTGAGTCGAGATACCCGTGTTGCAAACTCGATTAAAGCGGCTTCCCTGTCCTCTCCAGAAGCTCTAATAAAATCGGCTACAATCTCCGAGCCGACCGTATCAAGCCTTGGGAACGCGTTCAGGCTCGCGGGAATATCGTCCTAGTCGTACACGGGTGTATTTAGCCCCAGTCAAGCACTAGTAAACCTCAACTCACCACTGGATTGAAATCCTTGGCTTGGCAAGTTGCCTTTTCGAGACTGAGACGGTCCTTTAGGAATTCGACAAACTGGATGTTCGGTCCCGCGTCCGCAAACGCCCCATACACAGACCGACTGAGCTGCGGAACCTCCAATGTGCAGCGCCGAATCGAGTTACCGGGGACCTTTTTGAGAGCAGCGAGGATACGATTGATATAAGGTGCTTTCGCGCCATCAGAGTCGAATCCTTCTTCCGAGTTGTCGATGATAGTAGTCAGGGATGCGCAGGCGGCTGGACTCTCGAGGATACCGGCAATCAAGCGGGGAGAACCGAGTAGCTTTTTGAGTACCGGAAGAGAGCCGGGATGAGTGGATAGCGACAATGGCAGCGCAGTTTCGCTTTGCGAGTCCTCCGGGCAAGTCTCGCGCAGGACTAATGTCTCTAGGTGCGGATGGGTAACGAGGAACTCGACAAGCTGGTCGACCTCTTCGGCAGACTGCCAGAGACCCCCTCGGAAGAACCGGAGTACAAGGCGCTTGAGGTTCGGCCAGACAAACGGCTTCTGGTCCTTGCATATGACCTCTTGCAGCGACCATCTGCCACCCATCGATTCGGCATATTTGCAGTCAAAGAGGATTTCTTCGAGGTCAGGGTTGCGGTGCATCATATTGGTGATGAATGGGAACATATCTGCTTCGGGTTCGTATTCGGATGTGATCTTCAGCGTTTTGAGATTTTCAAACAGGAAAGCCTGCAAGCGAGAACCACGTCACCACGGTCGCGACTACTTGAAGAATAGGAGCCGTCTTACATTTTCGCGATACGCTATATTGTAGATCCAAATGTTAGATATAGCCCTGATAGAAAGGGAACTAGTACTCGCCTAAACTAACACTGCTCACTTGCATGTCGATTCCATACGACACGTGCCGTATCACCTTGGCCTTTTGCAAATACCGTACCAGATGATAATCCCCAGCAAAACGACCATACCACTCCACACCGTCAAGCGCGGTCAAAAGCGGCAAAGCTGTGCCAAGTTTCGATACGACCTCCTCAAACGATACCGAAATATCCGGCTCGTCCGGGTCATCAGTGTCCTCCTCATCCCCTCGTCCCACTTCTCCCAAGTCCTGGAGTCCAACGTGGCAGTCGGCTCTTGGTGCCCAGATCACGCCATCAATCACAATCGTCGTGGTGTTCTTTGGCATGGCAGATTGGAACGCGTTGCTAGAGTGTTCGTTCAGGGAGACGAGATGGTCGCATAGCTCTAGGAGGTTCCCCAGAGAAGACACAGTGATTGTTGAAAGGAGGGACGGGGACACGACAGTGTGCCATTGGTGGTCGACAAGCGTGAGGGGTTTCAGATCCAGGCTAGAGTCCCTTCCAACCTGTGCTGAAATGTTGAGAACAATTTCGTTCGGTAGTGTGCGAGACATTTAGGATGGTTGTGCAGAATTGCCCGGGCGAGTCGACTCGAGAGTATTTCAAGTGCGGGCTCCGCAACGACGTCACATCGGTTGGACCAGTAATTGGCGTCATGGAAAATGTTGAAAACGCATGGCCGTTCTAATCGGCCCCGGTCGTGGAGTGGATCAAGCGGGTCGCGAACAACATAAGCGCTTGGTACCATTTAGGGAAAACGACAACTCAATCTTACAAGCTGGAAGCAAGAGAAATAAATCGGTACAACGAAATCGACGATATACATCGGTCACGGTATTCCGACAATTATGGATGAACAGATTGTACATGCGCTCGAATCAGTTTCTGGAGCATGTCAAACAAAGCCTGGTTATACTTCCAGGTGTCGGTTTCATATTCGTCGACATCGTGGGTGTAACTTTTAATACTTTCAACATGTACACTCGGCCAAAAATAGGCAAAAAACCTGCCAGAGAATAAGTAGCCATAACAAAAGATCAGCATCAACCAGTCAAACTGACCTAGCCAAATCACTCAAGTCGTGGTGGAAGCTGGAAGCGTATTCTCTGAGCTCGAATTCTTTAACAATCAAAAACCGCAGGCTAGGGTAAAATGGGTATCCGATAACGGGCTGCCAATTACGCTCGACAACCTGCATCGCCTGTTCGAGGTCGAGGTCGCACTCAACACGGTGCAGATTGGGAAGAGCTGCGGACAATAGCATGAGTTCATCGAGGCGCATGGGTTGGTGAATACAATTGATTTCCCCCAAGGACGGCCAAAGCTGCGCGATTCTAGCCCAAGCGTCGTCAAAATCGAGTCTTGCACAGCCCAACGAAAGAAAATTATCAAGAGGGAGACGAGCAAGGTGCTCGAACATATCGACCGAAATCCTGTGGATTTCTCGATCCTCCTCATCTAACTCGGATTGAATAGAAAATGTGAGCCGTAGATGTTTGATATTCGGGCTCGCTTGGCAGAGAGTTGGGATGAACTCGGATTGGTCTCCATCTCCAATTAATCCTATGGAAATATATGCCTTTTCGAGCCCTGCAAGGGGGATGAACTCCCAGAATTTCTTGACGTCCCCGGATTTTTCAAAATCAACGGACAGAGTTTTGAGCGCAGGGAAAGAGCCTGGAGGTAGCTGTTCGCGTAGCGACGAGACCCATGGGCGTATACCGGATTCCGCCCGGATCCACAAATCGGCCAACTTGGGTAACTGTGAAAGCAGTTGCAGTGCAGAAGACTGGATGATAGCGGGGCTAGAAACAAGACAGCAAAGATTACGGAAAGCAGGTAATGAAGCAAATGTCCGCAACGACCTGTTTTCCGCGCTCTCTCCCTCGATTGGCTCGTCCAGTTCGCAGTGATATTCAAGTTCACGAATATTGGGACACTTGTTGGCGACATGACCTAAGAGCTCGCTAGTAGTAACTCCATCCGATGGGCCAGAATACTTGTAAACTTTGAGTACCCTGGTTGAGTGAGACAGAAAAACGAAACAAGATCGTGATCCAGCCTGAGAGCAACTGGATTCAACAAGGTTTGGCAAGAGTTGAGTCGTTTGGGAGTAGGAGATCAGTGGTTCCCAGTTGCGCACTTTGAGAGAGTAGGCGCCTGGATCGAAATTCAAGTATTTGATGGATGGGGCGTAGAGATGGAAGCGTGACATGTTTTCGCTCGACAATGGTTGAGATATACGGGTCTGTTAAGTCTCAGCATCAGGCCGCGATGGAACCGAATTTCCACTCACAACGGTCATTTCTCTGTCCCGCAGAGTCCACTCTGCTGGAATCAAGCCTCGTTTAAACA
Source organism: Ceratobasidium sp. UAMH 11750 (assembly GCA_019677335.1). NCBI lineage: Eukaryota > Fungi > Basidiomycota > Agaricomycetes > Cantharellales > Ceratobasidiaceae > Ceratobasidium > Ceratobasidium sp. UAMH 11750. The sequence goes on along the minus strand of WSLM01000500.1, from coordinate 8,242 downwards.
GTGCGTATATCGAAGTCCTCTGAAAAAGGTACGGCAGCATCCCACGGAAAAAGTGCCTTGAAACTAGTGCAGCCCTGTTGGATGGCGGGAGATTGCCGCATATTATGCAGAGTAGTTCTGGGGTCTCGAAGATACGGTGCATGCTGAATCTTTGGCGGAGGATTAGTTTAAGCAAAAGTAGATAGGGGTAAATGGGAGAAGATGTAGGTCTGAAGTTGATTCGTGAGCAAAAACTACAATTTCAAGTGGAACTGAACGGATTTAGTTTTATTCAGAGAGGCCGACATGTATCTGTAGCCAGTCCCCGAGGCAGATATCGGAGAAAAGTAGAGAGCCGTAAAGTCACGTGGATGACGTCATCAAGTGTCAAGCGCCGGCTCGAAGATTCATCACCGACGATCATGCAGCCCAAACCCTTCGCGACAACGAAACAACTCATAGACGAGCTATGGTCGACGCCAACGTTCAGACTCCCCACTACAGCTACACAGCGACTAGTTCTCACAGGACCACCCGAGCCAGTGGTCCCTTCGTCGTTCCGAATCGGCGCTGTGGCTCAGGTTTGTACGACGCAATCGATCATACAGTGACTGACACACGCCTACCGTGCGTGTAGGCCGCTATCGCCTGCTCGGCACTCTCGAGCGCATATATCCATCAGATTCGACACGGGCTTGATGAGCCACAGGAAGTGACCGTGGACGCGAGACACGCGGTGTTTGACTGCAGTGCGTCATAGTATTCCCGCAAATTCATAACAACAGATATAACCGGTTGTATGCAGAGTCTGAAAGTTGGATCACACTGGACGGAAAATCAGCGGGTGGCACCTGGGACAATCTGTCCGGCGCATACAAAACCAAAGATGGTCACGTCCGTATACACACGAACTTCCCTCAGTAAGCCCCTGTTCGCATAAAAATCTCGGCTCATCGTGAATATTCCCACCCAAAAGCCACAAGGACGCCGTTTTAACTATTCTCAACCTCCCCACTTCTCCCGCGCCATCCCGCGAGGCTGTGGCATCCTCCCTTGGCCAATGGGAAGCACAGTCATTTGAAGATGCAGTGATACAAGCGGGCGGTTGCGCATTTAAGATCCGCTCGTTTGCCGACTGGGACTCCCACCCGCACGGTATACACACAGCCAACCTTCCTCCCTTGTCGCTCCAAAAGATGGGAGAAGCACCAGCGCGACCACTGCCGGACGTTAAAACGGGGGACCTACCACTAAATGGATTGCGCGTACTTGAACTTACACGCGTGGTTGCTGGACCGGTGTGTGGACGTACACTCGCGGGTATGTTGATCTGCCAAAATCCAATCGTTATTGTGTGCTAATCTCGCTGTTTGCTATTAGCTCATGGAGCCGACGTAATCTGGATCACCTCTCCCAACCTTCCAGACCTCCCAGCGCTCGATGTGGACACTTCGAGAGGAAAGCGCACAGTCCAGCTCGACCTCAACGAAGAGTCAGATCTAATCAGCTTCCGAAAGCTGCTCAAAGACGCAGATGTCTTACTCCAATCCTAGTGAGTACCTGCTTCCTCCGACCAAACTCCGTTGCTAATTTCAGACTCAAGTCGGCCGGGATCACTCGCTCGGCGTGGATTTGGCCCTGATGCGCTTGCCAAAGAGTATCCGGGTTTGATCACCGCCAGTCTTAGTGCATTCGGTGTGGATGGTCCATGGAGCGGTCGTCGCGGCGTAAGTAAATAAATATGTGGCCTCGCCCGCTTACTACTCATACTGCCTCTCTGCTAGTTTGACTCGCTTGTCCAAGCTGCAACAGGTTTTAACATTGCCGAAGCTGAAGTTTACAACTCTACCGGAATATGGGATGCGTCCTCGCCGCTCCGACCACTCCCTTGTCAAGCACTTGATCATGCCGCCGGACATTTCCTTACGCTTGGTATCAACGCTGCTCTTGGACGACGCATCACCGTACGCTCCTGTCTTCTCCTGTTTGATTATGTGAATGAATACTAATGCATATACCCGCTTTCAACCCCTCAGGAAGGCGGGAACTGGCACGTCGAAGTATCCCTCCTCGGTACAGCAAACTGGGTACGCTCGCTCGGCCAGATCGAGTCGAGCGAAGCGTTCAGCCCTCGGTCAATGAGAAACGAGATACCAATCCGCAGCATATCCTTTATGCGGGAGCTTGAAGCGCTGCTGGTCGACATTCCTTCGGTAAAGGTTAGTTTGTTGCCATTAGACCGGCACAAAGATAAAACGGAGTCTTGATTCTCAAGGACAACACGCCAAAGCTTAGAGCTCTACGACATGCGGCGATTATGTCTGCCACGCCTGTCCGAATTGGACATGCACCAGGGGGGTTGAACACTCATTGGCCTGAATGGCCGCCTGTGTGATGGGTATACTTGCCGTTTAGGAGGTATTGTATGTTTGATGTCGAGGAAGGTCTGCCGAATAATCCCAGGTACTCTCCAAAGTTGGGTGTACAGCTGTGGTTGTGTTGGTTATCCTCCAAACTCTATCATTTCCGATTGATTTTGTACCTATATAAGAACCTCACGTAATAGGCGAGGTCCACCTAGGAAAAGGTGCTTAGGTACTTTCCCACCGCCAATAAAATCCACTTATTCAAAACGACAAAAGAACTAGCAAACATGTTATACTCCGGCTGTGATAACCAGGTCAAACATTATGGAACAAATGAGCGTGAGCTTTAATAAGCTTCTTAAACATCCGGAACAGTCCTTCTCTGTACATCCAAATATCTCGTGCCACACCAGGATCAGAAACATCGTTGTCCTCCGAGAAGCAAATGTTTATATTTGGCCAAAAGTAGGCGAAAACCCTATGGACTAGGTGAGCAACCGTGAGAAAAATAGAGCCTAATGGGTATACCTAGCTAAATCGTTGAGGTCGCAAGGGTCGTCGGTGTATGCCAGTTCCTTCAGGTCAAAGTGTTTGATGATGAGTTCCCTGAAATGAGGATAGAACGGAAGATACCCAGTCGGCTCCCACTCTCGCCCGACCGTATCGGCAGCATGCTCCAAATCAAAGTCACACTCGAGCTTGCACAGGTTTGGAAGGCTCGCCGACAACATCTTGAGATCTTCAAGGCGCATTGTCTGGTGGAGGCAGCGAAATTCCCTGAGATATGGCCACGATGCAGCAACCTTGACCCAAGCATCATTGAGATCAAGCTTTGCATAGGCGATTGAGAAAACACGGTCCAGAGGAAGACATCTAAGATGTTCAAACATAGTAGTTTGAATATGGTGAATGTCCACGCCATCGTCGTCGTTAAATTGTTTGAAAAAGCTGATCTGCAATTCCCTAATCTGTGGACTCCCCCGACACAGTGCGGGAATGAACTGCGATTGGTCTCCACCACTGGCCGCCTGAATAAATATCTGAACTTCGTTCAGAGCCTGAAGTGGGATAAGCTCCCAGCATTTCTTGACGTCTTGAGAAGTTTCGAGGTCAATATCTAAGGTTACGAGCGAAGGGAAAGCGTTTGCGGGCAGTTGATGGTCCAACAGTAAACTACAATTTGAACCGAAGCTATCAGCACAAAGCCGTAGATCGGTGAGGTTAGGTAGTTGGGCAACTAGCTGTAGCGCATGCGGTTGGAGGATTGCAGTGCTAGAACCTAGGCGTCGGAGGTGGTAAAACTTGGACAAGGAAGCAAAGGGAGACAGTAAAAAATTTTCAACGCTGCCAGTTTTAATCGAACTGCCCATCTCAGGGTAGAACTCCAGTTCACGAATTTGAGGAGACCTTCTCGCAATGAGCGCCAAAAGCTCGCCGACCTCTGAATACGGTAACTCGACCCTCAGGTTGCCAACCTGAGTTGAATTAGATAGGAACACGGAGAGAGACGCCAGATTGATCTTCCAACAAACAATTTCAACAAGGTTCGGCAAGATTTCGGTTGTTCGTGAGTAAGTAGCCAAAGGTTCCCAACTGTCTAGTTCCAGAGCATGGGAGTATGAGTCGAGCGAAAGCTTTTTAATAAATGGTGCATAGAAATGGAAGCGCGACATATTTTCTGGTGTAAGCGGGCTGGATATGGACTAATGAACATAAGCATCAAGTCGACAGCACTATGCTTTTACCTACTGCCTGTATTATTCTTCCCCGTTGAGTCCGAGCCGCGGGGATCAAACCCCGTGCAAATAAGGCCACTGCAGTAACACTCTCCCAGTGATACGGCACAATCCCATGGAAAAAATGTTTTGAAATAAGCATACTTTGTGGCGGAAGGCTGGCACATATCATCGAGACCAACTCGGGAGTAACAAAAATACGATGCATAGTGTTCGGTGGTTTAGGAATAGAATAAAAGTGCGGGCAACGTAAACAGTAATCGAGTCAAGTTACGAGTATTGGATGTAGGTACCCGAAACGCAGTACGCCTGCACTCGTTTGGTGTGCACAAAGGGGTTTCGCCAGATTGCTGCGAGTCACATGACCACAACGCAAACTCCTAGCTTTGTAAAGAATTCAAAATAGAGCACCGATGCATACATCCCACGCTAATTGCCACTTGATTTATCTTAGTGTGAACGTTCAGAAATAATAGGAAAACATAAAGTAAGTAAACCTAAGTTATCTACTAGCAGGCCTGCATCATCATGTTGAAACGCCCCCTTGTTGATTGTCCAAAACCTGACAATGGTATGCGTTCTGCGACCCCCAGCATGTTGCTCGACTCGCAGTATTTGTATAACAGTCTACACATCCATACAATCAAGCTGGGCCGTATCAAAAGCCAATTTACACCATTGGATTCGCCCCAGCGAGACAATTCTATGATAGATGTATTATTCTCATTCTTACGACTTTGAGACCCGACATATGTTTTTGTGCCTGGCTCTGAAGTGTTTATCCAGCAATCAAATTTGCCAACAACAGTAATACATTATAAGAAACACAAACTCAAGCTTTGTGGTACAACTCCACATAAGATAGAACCAGATCCTTGAACAAGCTGAACGAGGCGTCTCGAGACGCTAAGAATTCGCGGTGCATTTCGTAATAATCTCTCCCCAAACCTTCCTCCTCCTCCTCCGAGTCTTCCTTGACAGCTTCGATGGTCAGCTTCGGCCAGAAGTAAGCCAAAAATCTACAAAATAAACACTCAATTACGTGAGCTACAGAATCTAGTTTCGCCTACCTAGCTATATCCCTAATTTCTGATTTACGCCCCCTGTCCTCTAATCCGCGGAGCATGATATCCCCTATGTTGGGCTTGCGGAAGGTCAAGAGCCGTAACTGAGGGTAGAATGATGGTTGTCCAACAGGCGACCAGTTACTCTCGATAGCCTCGGCTGCATAGTCTAGATCCAATTCGCACTCGATAGTTTCCAGCTTCGGAAGGCTCGACGATAGAAATATGAGGTCCTCGAGGTTCGTCGGTTGATCGCCGCACTTGATAGATCTCAGATTTGGCCAAGAACTTGCAACTTTGGCCCAAGCATCTTCAAACTCAAGCTTTACGCCGTCAAAGGAGCAGGATGTGATGGGAAGACGCGCCATGTGCTCGAAAGTATCGGCATCTATTTCATAAGCCCAACCGCCGCGGTAGTTAGTAAAGTTGAGCCCTAGTTCTGTGATCTGGGGGCTAGCCCGACAGAGCCTCGAAATGAACTCAGATTTGCCTCGATTAGCCACCAATATAGTCAGATCTAGCTTCTTCAACATTCCGAGTGGAACGAGCTCCCAGAACTGCTTAGCATCTTGAAGATTTGCAAGACAGAGTGTCAGGTTGTTGAGCGCTGGAAATCCGCCGGTGGGCACCTGTTCGCACGATGATGAGTCCCAATCTGGGCTGCCGATGGGTCCAATCGATAGGGTGTTGAGGTGAGGTAACTGAGCCACCAGCTGTAGCACACTGGGCTGAATCACTACTGAGGTAGACGCGAGACGACGGAGGTTCTTGAAGCCGGATAACAAGGCCAAGGTCTGAGAGAGCGGGGGAGTGTCGGTTTTCGCAGTTGGATCAGGATAAAACTCCAAGAAATGGATATCAGGGCACTGGTGCGCGACGTGTTCCAAGAGTTGCCTTGTACTGGCCATATCCAATTGTTTCCCGGAGTCCCTTGGGGGATCGATCGTGAGCTTTCGAGTCGAAGGAAGTAGAAAGGCGGAAAGCGCCTGGAGATTGAATTTCCCGCACTTAAGCTCAACAAGATTTGGCAAGAGCTCATTGCCCTTGGAATACGTGATCAGGGGCTTCCAGTTATCGATTTTGGTGGCGTGAGTCCCAATGGGGACCTGGAGTACTTTGATATATGGCGCATAAAAGTGGAAGCGAGACATTGTCTCTCGAGAAATGGATTGAGAAATGCACTATGGGATATGAGCAGTTGAAAACTTGTGGCGACGATATAAACTCACCACTGCTTGAACACAACCAGAACGCCAAGTCAGCTCGGCTGGAATAAGTTTCCGTTTAAACAGATCCAGTAGTTTAACGGATTCCCAGATGTACGGCAGCATCCCATGAAAAAAGTGCGTCGAGACCAAAGCCGTACGCTGGAACTCTTTGGTGTTCGCGTCCTGTTCTAGAAGGTACTGGGCATAAAGACCAGCGCAAATCGCCGCGACGAGCTCTGGAGTTACAAATACGCGATACATAGTGAGACGCAATGTAGGGCAGAGAGATGGGGGCTGTTGCGACGCAATCTGCTAAGGGCCAGAGGCAACAAGCTAGTTGACGATAGAGATTTATTTACCTGGAAATTAGAATATTCCTCAATATTGGCGCCCAAGTCACGTGGGTGCTGGCGACCCAACTAGGTCGCATTTTGGTCGACCACCTCCTCGGCGAATACTATGTTGATCTAAAGTGTTTTTTTATACGGCTGCGCTCGCTTGGAGGGTTGCTGTACCTCGCGACTAGGACTAGGCACTCCCTACACCTACCGTCTATTATCCAAGCTGTCCACCTTAACAGCGCTTCCCGATGCTTGCATTCTCTATCGCACCAATTTTAACCCCGCACTTCCCTGGGCTACTTTAGGCGCGCAGGGGGCGCATTTTTACCTACCCGCTCATCGCCTCTTGTGTTTTGTGATCCAGGCTCGTTTGGACTGCTACAACCAACTCCGATTCGGAAGACCTTGTTGGTTCTTGTCACCAACAGACTGCCAGCTCTGATTTTACCCCTAAGACACGTAAAGACTGAAAATGAACCTGATAAGGACTTTGGTTCTGTAGGGTGAGTAGCTACGCTGCCGGCCTATCTCCCTGGAGCTGTCCGCGCAAAAGAAATTACAGCCAGTCCGGGACTTGGAAAGAAAGGTTCGGTTACCTGACTGAAAACCGTCACCGAGGTATGTTTATCGCACCACACACACTCTTCGCGAACCATGCTGCGCTGTAGCACGAGGGGCTGCGACTTTTCGTTGCTACAATTTTATGGGCGCCTACACAACAAATTGGGCTATAGCCGACTCCGAATCTTCGGATTCCGCGGCTCGTTGAAATTTGTCCAGCACGGAGGCCGATGCCGTTGACCCAGAGATGGTAGACTCCCCGAGACTAATACCGCGCCGGAGCTGGACAATATGTTGGCGATGTCCAGAAGACCCCACGCAGTTGTTGAAGAAGAGCCAGAAGCGGAGTTGCGCTCGGCGGGTTGACCGCGCGCGATTAATATGCATATACTGTGCGAAGTTACGCTCTTGCCATTGCTTGGTGTTACGATATTGTAGAGCAGCGCATGCTTATTACTCCAGGCAGTCTCCTTAGCCTTCAATCAAGCAACCCAACCACAGGTATAGCGCCAGCGGCATGTACATTGGCATGGATCTTCATTGGTGCCAATGACGCTGGGTCAACAGGTTGCTCGGCAATGCGATGACTATGCAGCACCGGTTTCCTTGGCTGCTCCACCAAAACAGCCCGAATCACTGCGCACTTACGTAGGAGCGCTAGTAACCTATCCCGGGACCATGCGGCCCTCTGGGAGTGAAAAAAGTACATATAGGTGGGTCCAAAACTGTTGTGACCTACCCAGGGAAGACCCATATTTTCCTTATTTTTCGGGACTTAGCCGTTACTGTCTAAGTCAAATCCCAGGTCACGTGACCTGTAACCACGTAACGTAACACTGACGTGTGGTAATCTCTCCCTGGTAATGCAGATGTCAGTTGTCAGTTGCCATCGTGAGACCAAATAACTTAAGTAATCACAACAAGGTCACATGACCACGACTGATCATGTGACCCTAGGATTACGAAGCGGCTCTTATAAGATTCGGA
>WSLM01000499.1:0-15940 GCA_019677335.1 Ceratobasidium sp. UAMH 11750 | reverse complement strand
TTCCCTTGGTACGGCTGGTACCTCTTGGACGCTCCTGACCCGCCTACTTTTCGGCCTGTGAGGAGTTTGTTCTCGCCAATTGTTCGAGAAGACGAGGAGGGTGCAAAGGGGTCGGGTGCTGCGACTTTAGAGAGTTTCTAAGAGTGTATTATGAATATTTGTGAGCTTTACAGAGGGGAGAAGGGGGAGTGGGCGTACCTTGGTGCATTTCTGGCACACCATCGTCGTTGCTATGAGCGACCTTGTGGAATAGCCGGTGGCTGTTCGGCGCTTAGCAAGTGCTCGGTCACGTGTATTTTTCTCACAATTGATTTTCTGAATTGACCCACCACCACCGTAGCGACGTGACACTCGAACTTCCACTAACTTCGGTCCCAGGTGCTCGCTTTATTTTTCTTTCGATACTCTTGCCTAGATGTACCCGACAACACAGCTCAAAGGGCTACTCGCCGCCTGACGACTTCATGCTCCTTTTTTGGGTTACAACGACAACTATGCAACAAATCGCGAGCTCGTTGGCGACCCAAGTTGACTTGTCTACACAAGGCTATCTATTTGGACTCTTCGAACGTATCACACAGGTTTTGTCCTTTGTCCTGCTTATGCTTGCTAGAGTCGGTATTTAGCTGTGCCCCTGCGCCGCTCAAAAGCAGCAGCCTTTCCGCGACAAGCCCCCCATAAACACTTTTCTGCCACTCCTCGATACCAACTCTATTTACACTTGTATTATTTACACCTATGGTTGTCAAACGTCCTTGCGTCACTATCGAACAAACACGCCTCTGCTGGGCACTCTGGTTCCTACTCTGCCTGTGCACGCTGGGCTTTCCGGACAAATACCTCGAGCGATTAACCTACTTTGAAGACCTTGTCCCAGAATCCAATGACCCGAATCACCCTTACCGACCATGGACTCAACCGAAAACGTTTTCAGATCGAGGTGACCCAAATGGAAGTGGGCAGAAAACCATGAGACAGAAACAACAGGCACGTCTAGCTTGCATCGTGAGAGAGGACTTTAGCTGACGATATTATTTTTAGGAGGAATGGGATCGACTCAACATTGCTGTGAGTACTCTTACGTTCTTATAGTTGGTTCGTATATTCACGCATTCGTTGGCAGGTGTCGGTTATTACTGCTACTAGTGCCGCAGCACTCGCCATTCAAGCTGCAGGTTCCAGTCCAAATCAAGTTTACTGGCTCGTTACCGCCTTTTATAGTGCCGCATTCGGCATGTCTCTGCAGGGACTCATCCTCATTACATATTTCACCATCTCTGCCGGAGGTTCTTCCGATGAAGCGATTGGTCGACTTGCCAGAGGCGAGCTATTCGAGAACCAACCAGTAAGACCTGTAGCGTTCCTGATGGCGCTACCCGCCATCCTCGCAACCTACTCATCGTTTGCACTGCTGGCTGGACTGGTAGCGATGATCTCGCAAGGACCAGGCGAAGGTGTGGCTACAAGAGGTGGTTCCTATATCGCCGTAGCGATGATTCCGGTTGGAGCAACATTCGTTTGCCTTTGTTTTGCAGTCCTACTCTGTGAGATTGGGACGTGGATTGAGCGTAGTGGACGAAAGAGGGCGGCTGAGGCTGCGTACCTCCTGCCCCAGTCCGGGTTGCCTAGTCCGGCTACTCCTCGGCCATAGGCGCTTTCCCGATCGAACTGTTCAGCTATTTAGCGTCCCTGGCTCTTTTCTCACGTCCTGCGTACACTGCGCTATTCTAGAAGTCTTTGTCCATGGACGTCCGTTACACTGTCTTCCCGCCTCATTTGTGGCATATACAACGTTGTGTCTTCTCAACTGTATCAATTCATTGCCAAAATGTATCGCAAACTCTCTTGTTGTTAAGTGTATCCAGCACACACGTTGTGCGTTATGCGATTATTCGCTGTTTTTTTTTTCCTGTCAACTTGTTGTATCATCGGGCAAGTCAGTAGGCTCTCTGTCGAGCCCAAAATGTGTAGTGCTCGGGACCCCGTAGGTAGTGTACATGGCTACAGTGTGGAAACTACCCGGAAATTGCCTGTTCTCTATTCTTAGATGGCAAACTTTATCAAGCAGCCCGCATACACGAGGGGGTTGTACTCCATGCGATGTTTTTGTCACTCGGGGCTTGAAGTCTCCGTCCAGCACGTGCGTGGCATTGAAGTGAGCGCTAATCCACCAGCGAAGAACCTGTCGCATCTGCCAAGCTGAGAGGCGGCAGCTTGGTGTGGAGATAGGGGTTTCCCTTCGGCGAGGTCGTGAATCCGAGGAGTTCACTACGGTTATCTCGATAGCTACATTATATCAGACTTCTCGTGATTGTATGCGCGGCTTGCTCGGCCGTGAGCCTCAATATAGTGGAAAGTTGAAGAGTTTGAAGAGACTCGCTTATCTCACAGGATTTGGATCGAAGGCATACGGCCTGAAAAGCACGTGTGGTCCGGTCCTGTGTCGAGTCTCCACGACTATTTCGCGTGTAGGGTGAGTTTTTCAGTGGCTGGTTGTAACGAAATGTAGTATAAGTAAATGAATCATCAGGCTATTCATCAGTGAGCTTGTTTGTGTTTTAGGGGGAAATTGAAGCGATCAGGTAATTATAATGGGTAACGAGAGTCAAGAGGTATTTCTCACGCTGTTTGGGCCAGACCTACACACGCATCAGGCATGGTACGCCTCGTGGGTGCGATGAGTTTGCGGCGGCAACATAGACGCTGAATCATCACCCCAAATTTACCCATATATGGGATGGGCTGGCCTCGTAGCCCCCGTCCCGGAAGGCTGCGATATCGCCCCTCAATATACCTCTATCTTACCGTTCTCATGCCTACTAAACGCGCGAGTTTCGCTAGCTTTAATGTTGAGGACTCATACCTTTGCTGGCTGATATGGCTGACACTCTGTTTATTTACACTCGGGTTTCCGGACAAATACCTTGAGAGACTTACCTACTTCGAGGATCTCGTCCCAGAATTCAATGATTCCGGGAAGACAAGTAGGCCATGGACTCAAAACAGGACTTTCTCGGACAGAGGTGATCTAGCCGGAGGCCAGCAGAAGACCATGCGCCAAAAACAGCAAGTAAGCTGCTTTGCTTAGCCAGTATTTATAGGGTTAAGGCTGACCATGTTCGTAGGAAGAGTGGGATAGGCTGAATATTGCTGTAAGGAGATATAATATCTGCGAGTGGGGCATGTTCATGATCCTAAGCAACAGGTGTCCGTAATCACCGCTACCAGCGCCGCAGCCCTCGCCATTCAAGCTGCAGGTCCAAACCCGAACCAGATATATTGGCTTGTTACCGCATTCTATAGCGCGGCGTTTGGCATGTCGCTCCAGGCGCTCACCATGATCACGTATATCACTATCGCAGCTGGTGGCTCATCCGACGAAGCGATTGGCCGACTGGCAAGGGGAGAGCTATTCCCGAACCAGCCTAGAAGACCAATCGCGTTTATGATGGCGCCGCCCGCCATCCTCGCTACATATTCGTCGTTTGCGCTGCTAGCTGGGTTGGTGGCCATGATCGTCCAGGGACCGCATGGTGAGAGTGTAGTTGCGAAAAATCGGCCGTATATTGCGGTTGCGGTTCTTCCTGTCGGACTCACTTTCATTTGTCTCTGTTTTGTGATTGTACTCTGCGAGTTTGGGACGTGGATTGAGCGCCATGAACGAAAGCGAGCTTCAAATCCTGCACCCGAGCCGCAATCACTTCCTAGCTAAGCTGGCGTCATCCGGGGAGGAGTCAGATGTATTTTGGTCCGTATAATAGTTGTGTTTGGATTTTTTCTCATTGAATCAAGTGCTCATTTCCATTAACGCCGTTTCTACCAAATGCGTGTATCATAGCGTGTTGCTTGTTTTGCATACATGCGCGGCTTTCTAAAATAAAGGTATTTTTGAAAGTTATTGTGGCACCGAAGCTGAGCCTTATGTCACAACACGAGAGATAAGTACAGGGTGACAAGGAGCAACGGAGGGGGGGGGAGTAATGTAGGTAGGCCAAACGGGCGGTGGCTCGGCTCAGAAATCAAGCAGGAGGGGGAAATGCAGGTTACGACGAAGACCAAACCTAAGCAGTGAACGCTATACAAAGCGTCGATAAGCATCCATCGGAGTTCATCCAGCTTCCCTCCGACTAGACATGCGTCGTTCCTTGTAAAGCTGGCGCAAACGAAATCCCTATGGTGCGTTACAAATTTAGACCCTAGCAACTAAACGACCCACACCCCGCTTCACACTCACAAATTGGGAAACATGATATTGTGTAGACGTACCTATGCTTCTTGAGTGCAATTTCCGTGCCTTTTAAAATGCTCACTGTTTGTGGTTGGCAAGTTTATACAGCTTTCGTGACTGAAGGCTGGCAGATTTACCTGCACAGCCACCTCGAAATCTTTGCTGGCTCACCATCGTAATATGGCATAAAGTCACTGTAATGTTGACAAAAACGAGCGATTGTGGGCTTGATCGATAGCTTAGATGCATGGAAATGCCCCTACAACATTATATCTTCTCAAAAACCCCCTCAGCGTACCATATACACTGTTTAGTTCCAAAATCGAGATAACCACCGGGAATATGTAACATCAAAGGAATTTCAATTGCGCCAGCTTTAGTACCCGGGGTCGTATGTGGATAGCGTGAAAAGCACAAGCGCCTCTGCAACGTGTGTGGGGCAAGGTTTGACAATCGATACTACATATACATTGTGGAGTAGACGCCCAAGACCACCGCCTCAACAGATTTAGACTCGCTCATCGTCCCGAACCGCCCGTCATGGCAGTAAGGTCAAGTAAATCCTTTGGTCAAAACAAGAAATAACTTCTTTGCAAACTTGGAACAGAGATGCGCATCGGATGGCGTGTAAGGCACCTCGTGGGTGCCTCATGGGCTCAACCACACCATTAATAGCTCACGGAGCGAGGAGCGGCAAGGTTGCCACCTCCCCCGCAGTAGACTTTCGTGATCTCGAATTTCGTTTTGTACATCAACCGACTGGATACTTGTGCGACAAGGAACACGATCTAGTTTAGTCCGATGTTTAAGATGCTGTTCAAAATCTTGTGGATCACGGTTTGCGTTATCACACTTGGTTTCCCAGCAAAGTATCGCGAAAGGCTGCGACTATTTGAACACCTGATGGTTCTAAGTGACGTGGCTTGGATTAACCCTCCCACTTATTCCGATGCTGGGCATCCCAATTCCAATATGAAGACCCTCCGCCAAAAACAACAGGTAGGCGTTCAAACTATCTTATTCGAGTCGTATAGACTAATTCCTGTTCTGCAGGAGGAATGGGATAGGTTGAATATCGCCGTTAGTAAACTTAGTTAAAGTGTTCTCCGTGGAGCTTACATGGGGCGCTTGTGTGCCCATAGGTATCTGTGATCACTGCTACCAGTGCGGCTGCTCTCGCAATACAGGCCGTCAACCAAAACGTTGAAATTTATTGGCTGGTTACAACATTTTACAGCATCGCATTCGGCTTATCCCTCCAAGGCCTCATTCTCATCACCTATATGACAATCTCCGCAGGTGGCGCGTCAGACGAAGCTATCTGCAGGCTAGCCAGGGGTAAACTTTTGGGCGAAGGGTGTTTTGAGGCGGTCAAACCGGTTGCATTCACAATGGCACTCCCAGCAATCTTCGCCACCTACTCCTCGATCTCTTTGCTTGCGGGGCTAGTTACAATGGTCGTATCTGGTCCTGGCGTGGGTGTCCAGCATAGGAGCTCACAATATATCAAGGCGACGATGATACCCGTTGGTATTGGGTTTTTGTGTCTTGGTGTGGCGCTCTTCTTCTGTGAAATTGGAACATGGATCGAGATGCGCGGGAGGGCGAAATATCGCGCGAACTATGACCTTCCTTCTCGCCCACAAATCACACCAACACCCCCCGGGGAACCACAGGATGCGCAAGAGGTATGCATAAATTGAGATAGCAGTTTGTGCTACTTCACTAAATCCGGTATCACCCTGAACATTTTGCAGCCAAAAATACCTCCAACCTTTCCAGTCCCAACCTTGCCTCTTAACGAAAGCGCACAGTTCTAGGTCGTCAAAGCTTCAAAGGATAGGTACAAGTTCTGTGCCATTATATATTCATCAAGTCCCTTTCCCAACGCCCCTAGCAGAAATTGGGATTGCTGGTAATTGTCATTGTTTGTTATTCGTGTTTTATGTCAAGCAAAACGCGCATATATCCACCATTAAACGCAACTCGTATCATGACTCGTATACCTTCTAGGCCGTTCCAGCCGAGTATTCAATTTATTATATGTAATACCTTCCTCGAAGCTGCCTGTTAGCTTTATATCTTACATCCCGCCGATCTGGATCCAATTCTTGTTTCTCGGTACCAAGTTAGCAAAAGACCATGTTGCCCAATCATGCAATATTTCCTATCACTCATGTCTTCAAGTCTTGCTCGGTACCCGTCGTGAAAAGTCGGCGTCAATCTGCCAGTCGAGACCTAAGCGTATTTCAAGTCTAAACGTGTAGGTTAGACGCAGGGGTGCAAGACTTACGAAGTTTATATTCTGATAGCAATCGAGGGTAATCGATCTCGACGTCGGATCCCCAATCCGTCCCAAGAAGACATCTTCGGTCCAGATTGCTTGTGAGCGCGGAGGGCACAAGCGCTCCAACTCGCACACATGTTAGGTGATCCTCCTAGGAGTGGCTTTCTAGAGGTCAGACAAAGGGCACATTTACTCCTATCTTGATAGGACATGGGTTGCCTCGTGCACGACACGTTGGCTCGGCTGCACTATTATATAACTCTCGGAGGGGGGCGGTAAGACCATCTCCCGGCAACATACTTCTGGCTTTAGGCGCCTGGGTTCTCCTGACCAAGTAAATAGGTACTAATGACGCAAGGAAATAATCTAGCTGATATGCTGGCTCAAATCGTGTGGTTCTTAGTCTGCGCTATCACGCTTGGTTTCCCGGCTAAGTATCGCGAACGACTCCGACAATATGAAGGTTTGGTAGATCTAGGCGAGGTGCCCTGGAAGGATGCTCGCGACCTCCCGGGTGCTCGCCCCGTTGCAAGCAGCCTCCGCCGCAAACAACAGGTAGGTGTTCGATGCAACCTCCCAAGCTGTGATTTCAACCAGACTCTATTCTACAGACGGAATGGGATAGGTTGAACATCACGGTTGGTAAACTCAGTTAAATAATTCTTACATGGTACTCATAGAACGCCTACGTGCTCATAGATATCTGTGATTACCGCGACCAGCGCGGCTGCGCTCGCAATACAGGCTGTTAGCCCAAACGCCGAAATTTATTGGCTAGTTACGTCATTTTATAGCATTGCGTTCGGTTTATCCCTGCAAGGCCTCATAGTCATCACATACATGACAATCTCTGCGGGTGGAGCATCCCATGAAGCCATCAGCCGGCTAGCCAAGGGTGAACTTTTGGGCACTCAAGGACGCTTTGTGGTCAAGCCAGTTGCATTCACAATGGCACTTCCAGCGATTTTCGCTACCTACTCCTCGATTTCCCTGCTTGCGGGGCTAACCACGATGGTCATAGCCGGCCCTGGCGAGGGTATCCAGCATAGGAGGTCAGAATACATCAAGGCGACAATGATACCTGTCGGTATCGGGTTTTTATGCCTTGGGGTGGCGTGTTTCGTTTGCGAGGTTGGAACTTGGATCGAGTTGCGCGGAAGAGCGCAACGCCGCAAGGGGAATCCTGCTCAGCAAGCCACTCCCACTGCCGCCGCCCCCGTCTCTGCCACTGTTGCTGTTACCGCCCCCGCCGCTGTTGCCACTACTGCCACTGCTGCTGCGTGAACCTGGGATACACAAGGTACGCATAATTCAACTGGCAATTTGAGTCCCTTGACTAAACGTTGCGCTGCTCTCGATACTCTACAGTCAAAGTTGCCCCTGTTCGAATTCCAACCGTGACTTTAACAAATACTCTACGACTCGAATTGGGAGCTTGTGCCTGGCGCCAAGTTGTGCTCGTATAGCTGTGTTTTTGCCACTCGTCTTTCATACAAATAGAAAAAATACGCGCATATGCGTATCACTGGGCGTGTTTCTGATATCTGTACCTCCCCAAATGTCCTTGTTGTTTGCGTGTTTCCTGTTCCGCCTTAGCTGTGTGGTTTGTTTGGATTGCATCTAGTACCAATTCGACGAGCGTCCGATTATATGATATACGACAACATACAACACAAGAGAGCGACATGATTACAATTACCACACGAGCGAAACGGAAAAAGTCAAATCATAAGGAATGTCTGAACATAGAGTAAAAAGAATCCATGAATGTCCGGGAATCAGAGAGAACACTTTTCCGAGGTCCAGGCGGCGACGTTGGATTGGAAGCCGTTCCTGTTGTCGTTTTGGCTGATGATAGCCTTGGACTCGACGTCGAGCATGTTGGTAACTCCGACAGTTGCGAGAGAGTAGATGTAGATATCTGTTGGGTTCGAGGTCAGTACTAGTGATGAGTAAGGGGGATTTTCAGGATGCGCACCTTCGGACTCTTTGTCGATGTTTACCAGAGTGTCTTGGCAGGTATAGTTGGCTATGCAGCTCTGGTTGTAGCTCTGTAATCACGACGGTAAGCAAAAGGCACCGGCTAAGCGCAGGTCGATGACCCGTACCACAAAGAAGTTGTAAAGCCCAGCCCCATAGGCGTATACATCTGAAGACTTGGAGATACTCAACGCCCAGGCGGCAGGTCCCTTGGTAAGCTCAGGATCCTTGTATGCCTTGGAAATGCTGAATGGTTTCGGAGGGGCGGGAGTGGGTTGCCAGTACGGCTGCACAAAAAGTTAGGCGCATATAGCCACTAATATCACTGACAAACATACCGATTCAGTTTGGATAAGGCCTAGGTAGACGTTCTTGGTCTCCACTAAATTATACTGGTAAATCGCCTACACAAACAAAGGCATCAGCACAGTTTTTGAAAGAAGTGATGCTGGACGCACATGATGCTCAGAACTACCACCAACGATCCAAACCGGCCCGCTACACGACTCGATCAACACACCTCGGCCACTATAAACATCAATCTGTCGCTGTAACGGGTCGTCCCTACAATACTCCAACAATCAACATCCATCAACTGCACCAAAGACCAAAAAGCCCACTCACAAATCATGATCCGCAGTCCAGACCCACCCGCCCTCCATATACACAGCCGCGTTCTTAGTCAAATGCATCGCCAAATACGCCGCGGTGCAATCTTTCACCGAGTGGTTCTTGTCCGTTGCGAGACAATTGTCGGCTGTGATATCGGACCCGATGAACCCGCCAAGACGGATGTGCACGTCCCATAGTCCGGACATATCGTCTTGACAAGGAGGTTCGCCGACGTTCCATTTCAGGACGATCGCTCCTGCGCTCCCGGACCGGGTGGAAAGAACGAGATTGCTCATCTGCACGGGTTTCGTGTCGCCCTCTGCTCAACCAATGCGAGTTAGCCATGGTCGGATAGACAAGACTAATCAACTCACCGCATCCGACTTCGATGACAGGCCGAGGATGCTTCTGATCCGCAAACTTGTGACCACCGCCGATAATATTGGACCAAACCTCGCCCACGACGATAGCGCCTTCCGGAATCTTGATCGTGTCCGTGACGTAATAGGTGCCCGCGTCGAAATATATAACCTTGCATCCAGCGTACTTGTCCAGCACTTTTTGGATCGCAGAGGTATCGTCGTGCACGCCGTCACCCTTGGCGCCGTATTGTTTGACGGATACAAACTCTAAACGGTCGTTAGAAAGGAATACACACACGGTCGAGGTGACTTACGACTCGGAGAGTAGTTTTCGTACTCTGGCCTACGCTTCGAAAAGAGCTTGCCGCTCGAATCAAGCAACTTCGGTGACCTACGAGCCTCCTTCACAGTTCCCTGCGTGTACTCCCAATTCTTGTCCGTCCCGCTATAAACGTTCCCCTGAATCCAATGCGTCACCGTCTTCTTCTTTCCGCCTTTCAACCGGATAGTGCGACTACCGTCGATAACACCAGTAGTAACATTCTTGAATTTGATGTTCTCGAGGATGATGGTTGTGTTGGAGGTGTTTGTGACGTTGGCGATGGCTGGAGATGTCCCGGTTGTAGCTAGGAAGATTGGAGTGTTGATAATTTCGGCGTCGACGATGAGTTCGGAGCCGGTGCTCTGTGAAAGTAGTGTTGAGATTTGACGGGTAGCTGGGAGGCTGAATACGTACGGCAGAGGTGAGGTTGAAACCGACTTGACAGTTCCTGCGTGAAGGGACGAGTTTGAATATGATGCCTAGGCTGAAACGGGTCGAACTCACTTGATCTTGACGTCTTGATACGTCCAGGCCCAGTTCCAGAGTTGCATAACCGCAGTGTAGGCATTTTCAACCTAGGATTTCGGTCAGCCTATGCTGGCTATCTCTCTAGGACGAAACGGAGGTACCGTGATGTTCCGAACAGTAAACTGCTGGTTCCCGACAATCAGACCGTACCGGCCACTGCACGAAATGACTGTAAGTGGGATTTCCTGGATAGGAACGCACGGACATACCCCTTAAAGTACAAGTCAGACATGAAACCCCCAGAGCCGTTCTCGATGAATATGCCCTACGCCAAGTGTGAGTGGCTAATTTAAACATCCGCCGCCACAACTCACCTGATGGTTATTTCCCGGAGCACGAGACATCTCGAATTGAACATTGGTCAAAGATGTCGCTTGAGAAACTAAAAAGATTATCAATAATTATACAGGATTACACGGGCATGGAGTTACTCACCCTGCCAGTGAATACCGTTCATCGTAGTATTTGCCGGAACCTCGCGAAGGTCGATGATAAAGTTGCGCACAGAACGGAAAAAGTTGTTCTGGTTAATGTACCAGTTCGTACCGTTGGGAAAGTACGGATCGGCGTCTTAAACGCGAGTCAGAAGCCGAAATAATATAATCGTGACCAGCTCACCAACGACTCCCGAAGTCCCATTGAAATTCTTGGATGCCAAGAGGGTGGGAAGACACTTGGGATTTCCGACCATCGACGTGTAATAATACGCGGCGATAGGTTGGGAGATGACATACTACAGTTTACGGTCATTAGTCTTTATCAGTCTTTCAACAAAGTAAAATGAGCTACTGTTCCGGAAGGGAAATAAACCAACGCGGGCGTGACAGTAGTAGCCGGGCATCCAGCTCCGCACCGTCCGCCCTCTGCGATAGCACGTTGGATCGCGGCAGTGTCGTCTGAAACAAATGACATAAATAGAAGCACAGATAAGGTATTTAGGCGCTCACCTGTCTTTCCGTCGCCCTTGGCACCATAATCCTTGACATTACGGTAGACCTGTGGACCGTTAGACCGTTCAAGCACACACACCGGACTACCCACCTTGTACTCGTCAGGATCAGAGCTATACGGAGCAGACCCCCTCCGCTGAATCGTCTCCATCCAATAGCGATCTTTAGACTTGTCCAATCCATGAGCCACACACTCGTCCTTCCCGGCAAAAACAGACTCGGATAAAGTCGACCATGTTGCCAGCAAAAGAGAGAACGCAGGCAAGGCCCGCTTGAAAACGACCATGGGAATGAGGGGAGGACTAGGAAAGCACGCCCCGAACACGACGCGCAGGCCTTTTTGTACAGCGGAATCGCATGTTTGGGGCAATTGCCAAGCTCTTCTGGATCGATTTTCAGGGTTTTCGGGACTGCGAATGTCGTTGTGCCCGTGGTGGCGCCGGCGACATTGAATTAATTACGTCCGAGTCGGCCCGCAGCCACAGAGAAGAGAACCAATCCGTCCGACATCCGCAAACGCGTGAGGAATGCCCGCATGCCACCCGCGCGACTTGCAAACGTATCGGTATTGTCAGGGTTATAAGCGCGAGTTCAATTAGATACGCACAGCCGGACGGCCTGCGGCGCAGTATCTCGAAAAATAATTGCACGGGAAAGTGCCAAAGGGTGTAATTGGACGATAAGTACAGCCTCCGACAGATCCAGCACGCTTCAACAAATGGGAAAAATTCAAAGCATCTATGATCGTCGATCCGGAGAGCTCGGCCTAGTGCGTGCCAGTCGAAGAACTCCAAACAGTCATTGTCGAAGCAAACCCGTTCCGATTGTCACTCTGCTTGACAACAGCCGCCGACCCAACGTTGAGCATATTAGTCGTACCAACCGTCGAGAGCGAGTACACATAAACGTCTGCATGGTACACCGGTTAGTAAACGGGGAACCCCTCGTATGATAGAGACGAACCGGAAGAGTCGGAGCTGATGGTTACGATCGAGTCTTGGCACGTGTACGTGTTCAAGCACGTTTGGACATAGTTCTGCATCAAACGCTAATCAGCTTATCCTCGGATTGATAAGGTTTGATGACTTGCCTGGAAGAAACTGTATAATCCAGCACCGTAGATAAAGACATTCGACGAAGACTGGACTCGTAGTGCCCACGCAGCGTTCCCATTCGTAAACGTCGGATCCGCGTGCGCCGAATTGATGCTGAAGGGTGCTGGGGGTGCCGGGTTTGGCTGGAAATACGGCTGGATGCGATTTCGGGTCAACATGCGATTGATACACAAGTGATCAAGGAAACTCACCGTCTCGGTCTGAATCAGACCCGCATACACGTTCTTCGAGCCTTCGATATTATACTGATATAACACATGATGCTCCGACCCAGTTCCAATCAGCCACACCGGTCCGTTGGCACTCTGACTCAATATCCCACGGCCAGTATAAATATCCAACTGGCGCTCGCCCGAATCCTCCCTACCACCCCATCAACACAAACCCCCAAACCAGAAAAATAAGAACTCACAAATCATGATCAGCCGTCCAGATCCACGCATTCTCCATATACGCCGTCGCACTCGCCGTAATATGTAACCCCAAAAACGCAGCGATGCAACCAGTCGTCGAATGCGAACTCCCGGCTAGACAACTCGATACGTCCAAGTTCGTACCAGCAAACCCGCCCAACCGGATATGTACATCCCACATCCCGACTGTACCTTGTTGACCCGCCGCATCAGCCACGTTCCACTCGACGACGACTGCACCAGCGCTTCCAGCCCGAGTCGAAAACACCATATCGCTGATCTCGACGACGCCCTTGTCGCCTGCGTTTCCGACTTGGATGACGGGTGTGGGTTTGGACTGGTCGGAAAATGCCGAGCCGCCGCCGATGATCGTGGACCAGATTTCGCCGACGACGATGGAGTTGACGGGGATTTTAATCGTTTTGGTGACGTAGTAGGTGCCGGCGTCAAAGTAGATTATCTTGCAGCCCGAGTATTTGTCGAAGACGGCTTGAATTGCTGTGCTGTCGTCGGTTACACCGTCGCCTTTGGCGCCTTCGGCCTTGACGGATATGAACTCTGAAATGAATCCAGAAAATCAGCAAAATAAATGAAGTAATGGAGCGAAGGCTTACGGCTCGGAGCATAATTCACATACTGCGGACGCGACCTCGAGAAAATCTTTCCAGTTGAATCGACCAAGGAACTCGGCTTGGCAGGAGCATTGACAGTAGCCCGAACGTACTTGGCCGTAGCGCCCGTGCCTGTATACACGTTCCCTTGAGCCCACTGACGAATAGTCTTATCACCGCCGGCCAGCACGACAGCTCCGCTCCCATCAACGACACCGTTCGTGACCGAAGTGAGTTTAACGTTGTCGAGGAGAAGCGAACCGGCTAGTGAGCTCGGGGCAGAAGCAGAAGTGCGAATAAATGTGGGGGTATTGGTTACGACGGCGTCGATGATCACGTCTGCGCCTACGGTCTGGACAGCGGTTCAGTGAGTGATGTTGCTAGCGCCGTGAGCAAAGTACCTGAGAATCCTGAGTGAGACCGCCAGTGAGGAGGTCGAATCCAACTTGACAATTGCTATTTGAAGATGTCTTAGTTTAATAACCAAACAAGACAAATTGATCGACATACATGATCTTGACATCTTGGAACGTCCAGCCCCAGTTCCAAGCTTGGAAAATTCCAGATTGGGCATTTGCGACCTACGTATAACACAATCAACCAAGGATTTGGGTTGAATGAGACAACCAACTCACGGTGATATTCCTAACGGTAAATTGTTGGTTGCCCAACCAGACACCGTACCTGCCACTACAGATCGCACATTAATTTAGCGCTCTTTGTCCAATCGAATGGCCCGTACCCATTGAAGTACAAATCGGACATGAACCCTCCTGATCCGTTTTCCATGAAGATCCCTTGGTGGTTGTTCCCAGCTGCTTGAGACATCTCGACTCGAACGTTGATCAAAGATGTAGCTTGAGAAACTACAAGGGAATCGATTCAGAATGGTAAATAGGAAGAAAGTACGGATTCGACTAACCTTGCCAGTGAAGACCAGTCGCAGAGGCTGAAGCAGGCATCCGACGAAGGTCGATGATAAAGTTCCGAGTCGAGCGGAAAAAGTTGTTCTGGTTGACCCACCACTGGGCTCCCCCACCTCCAGGGATGTAAGGGTCGGCATCTGCAAACAAAACGTTAAATCTGCCTAGAAAGGGGATAGAATAAGACTGACCGATGACAGCAATACCGGAGAAGCTAGCGGCAGCAAGAAGAGTGGGGGGATTCTTTGCATCTCCAACCATCGAAGTGTAGTAGTAGGGAATGATTGGGCTCGAGACGAGGTACTAGAAAACATTGATTAATAGCAGGATACAGATCACATCGAATATACTTACTGTGCCCGGTGGAAAGTATACCAAACCAGGAGAGACGGTGCTAGACTTGCAACCTTGGCCGCATCGATTACCATCGGCGATCGCTGTTTGGATGGCAGCCGTGTCGTCTGTAACACCGTCACCCTTGGCGCCATAGTCCTTGACGTTACGGAAAACCTAGCACCAGACGATCATTAGTCCACATCTCACATCGAACACACTGCGCAATTCACCTTGTATGTCGACGGATTTGAGTTATACGGCGAACCACCACGACGAGTGATGGTTTGCATCCAGTACGGATCGCTCGCAGCCGCGGTACCGAGACCTAGCGGGGCAGTGCATGACGATCCGAGACACTGAACGGAGGAAACGAGGTAAGCGGCCGTAAGCGCCGCGATGGAAAGAACGGTGCGCATCAGTAACGAGGCGGGAGCGATGATTTTGTGCAAGATTTGGATACCGACGTACCATGTTTTATAGACTAAGCCGCCAGAATATGTTGAAATGGTGCCAGCGCAAAGCCCGTGGCGTTGCTCGTTGGGTCGTCGGGCTTGGTCGTCACGCGGGCGATAGCGAGGCTTCAGTCCGGAAGAAACGCACATGTTTCTATGAGAGAACAAGGACATATGATGGGGTACCGCCCGGATTGGCCTTGCGGTCACCATGTGAGTTGAAGCTGAATTGCTTCATGTGGTACGCGAGCTTCTCCCAAGACATCTCTCATATCACAAGCCTTTCTCTAGAATTCGCCAAGTTTAGAGATACAGTGTGCATAGGAGCGCGTAGCAAGTTTAACGATCAGAAGACCGACACTTGCGATATGTCGCTTCAAGATAGATGGTGGAGAAGCAACAGCAATTATCGGGTGTGTCGGGTGACCAAACAAAGACAACTCACGTGCCGTTCTTCAACCGCACGGTGACATGGGCACGTGCACGCGCGAAGGAGAGGCTGGTGAGAGGCTGGTCGAAACAATGGCTGAACTCACGTCACTCGGAACACGTCCTCAAGACGATCCCCCGCACCCCACGCTGGAAACTCCACCCCCTGCTCTACGGGGACCTTACCACGCGACCTGTCTCCTCGAGGCTGAATCAGCTCCTGCTGGGACATTGCTTCGTGGGAGAATACGCGCTGCGATTCCGGCCTGGGGCGGATCCGTCCTGTCCGTGCGACCATCAGTCCCTCCAAACGATAACGCACGTCTTGTTGGAGTGCCCTCTGCAGGCTGCGGCTCGCCGCGAAATGCGCAAGGCAGTACCCACCTTACAGT